>JAUZST010053718.1:0-24334 GCA_034779995.1 Parotocinclus haroldoi | reverse complement strand
ACAGAGTTACATTCAATATCAAACTTGTGCAAAAAATGAAGCCTCAAGCAGGGCAGACTTCTCTGGCCAACTTTTTTGGAATGTGTTGCAGGCCTAAAATGCAGGTATAAAAGTTTAGTAACAAAATAAATTAAGTTGACCAGACAAAACAAATAATCTCTCAGGTTTGCACTGCCAGAAAATAAAGGTTAATGTCTCCTTCTCTACAATGGAATGGAGGGATGGTAAGGTAGAAAGTGTTCGTTGTATTAAATAAAAAGGGAGTTAAACTGGGTTGGTGGTAGATTTGGGGTTTTATATTTGGATATGTTGCTTTATCAGAAAGAGTAACACTTTTTCATTCATTCACTTTTTCACCTGAAGACATTTGTCTCTGTGTACATGTACATGTGCTGATGTTCAAAGAGAGAGTAAGACAGACAGAAAGTGCAGAGCTGTGAAAGAGGGGTGTTGAATATAAACTCATTGTTCGACCATTCTTACCTCCACGGGGAACCATCTGCTCCCTGTCAATGCATCACCTGCCCCTCTGAGCCGTTGCCACAGAAACTGAGGGAGTGGGATTAAGAAGAGGTTAGGCGTTGGAGAGGAGGGGCCAGATAGGAGGAGGTTACACAAAAGGTAGGTGGGTGCCATTATTGACTGTAAAACTGTCCCCCTCTGGTGGATATTTACAGATACTGGTTTGCACAAACTAAACAAAGCATTTAGAGATTGTTCATCTGTTGCTGTAGTTTTAGCCCTAAGGTTTATTCTTCATTGGCTATTACTACTAATGCAGTAGAAGTATTTTGTACACTGTATTGACTACATCTCTGCACAAGAATGTACAAATTTTTCTATGAACATGTGGTCACTGTGGTTACTTTATTTGCGGTACTGAGGTACTATTAAGTATTATTAAGTGACTAAAGAACATGATAATACAGCAAGCATTTTATATGAGTATCTCCCACTTTTACAATGTTTTCTACTTGTTATTCTAATTTTACAAAATAATTGACTCCTGAGCAGGTACTATTACCCAAAGTTGCAATACACAAATAGGTCACCAGTGCTTAATTCCAGTATTTAGAAATAGGTTTGTGCTGAATAATTGACTGTTGTTGAGTACGGACTACCAGTTATTAATGTGTGTGTGTGTGTGGACAAGTACTGGTAAATGAAAACACATGCTTATTGTGTGTGTGTGTGTGTGTGTGTGTGTGTGTGTGTGTGCATGAACCAGTGTTTGTTTATGTTCAGCCGGAAGTGGTTGGTCTGTCACAGGCCTTTAATAAAACCTGTATGTACTGTCTTTCAGCCTCAGATCACAGAGCAAATATTCCAAGAGGGAATGAAAGGCTCTATACAGGACAGGCAACAATGAAGCTGATGAATACATCAACCAATTTATGAATTAAGTTCTACTAATGTTTGTTGCACCATAACTATTAAACTAGAGCTGTTTCACATCAGGAGAAAAAGCAGGGACAAAATGATTTGGAATTATATGGACCATGTGAAATACAGTATTGTACAAAACCTAGAGAAAGAACGAGAGAGATGAGGCAGATGAGAAGTATACATACACAACAGTAATTATAAGCTGGAAAAGGGCAATGAACACCATTATCATCCATATTCTTCAATTGTAAGGCATAGTGGTGGGAGGGCTTTGCATCCAGACTTAACAAACTTCCAGAACAATCAATTAACTTTTATTCTTAAAAATGATTTCTATCAAGTAATTGTACATACAAATGTCATAGTACTAATCAGTAACCTTAGGTTTTATTTAAGCATCTAATTAAAGAATATTAAGAGCTTGTTCAAGCTCGTTATCAGTCAGATGGGCATCATGGAAAAAGCTATTAGATATAAATATGGCCCAAATTGATTGCATCTATTTATATATCAGTAGGTATTGTATTATCATGGAGGAAGGGATCTATCAGGATTGTGATGATGTCGACTTGCCGATCCACCCTCCAGACAGTCTCACATGAATGCTCACCTTTAGTTCATTGGGGGAGTATGAGGCTTGTTTGAGTGATAGGTGAAAGTGAGTGCAACATCATGAAAACACACCCTTTGTGTTTGTTCAAGAGTGTCCATGGAGCCGTATCTGCCCGTAAGATACTCAGTGACCCACATCCTTAAGGCTGTAGCCATTAGCTAGAGTAACTGCAGTGTGCTTATTTAACAGAAAGCAATAGTTTACTATTGTCTGAAGTTAAGTGTATATGCTGTGATGATTCCCTCTTTGAAAGTATCATAATATATAAGACATCTGCCATCTTCCAAATAGATTAAAATATTGCTTCAGAAAATACTAGTATGGAATAGTTAGAGAATGATAAATGGTTTGAAATAAGTGTCATATCTGCCATGCTAATTGTGTGATGCTTACTTTATTTGTATCACATCTGCAATAATAACCCAAATAATGAGAAAATCTAGTAGTACTGTACAGTTACAGTTATAAAACAACACGACACCTAGTGGTAATTTAAAGAAAAAAATATTTTGCATTAAGTTGTACGTGGTTTGAAACACAGAGCATACCTGCATCTACAAATAATAACTTTTATTTAATTGCAGACAGTATGGACCTGAGATAATTCATGGTTTGTCTGGTCAGTTTCTTTTCATTTGTTAATAAACATTTCAGGCCTGCATCACATTCCAATAAAAGTTATGATGGTAAAGCATTTGCCACTTTATAATGTTGCCATTCCTTCACTCACCAAGCAATTTAGTATTTTAGGTTTGTCCCAGTGATAATGTTGTCCCATTCTTTTAGCAAACAAAGATGTGCAGCAGTATTCCACTGTGTGATGGTCCATCCCAGATTCCACAAAGCCCAGAGACGTTAAATGCACTTCTGGACATGGTTAACATGAGGGTTCTATTTTGCACAGTAAGGTTTTAAGTGGCATGTAAATGTGAACGTAAATTGTCTTGCCCATGTGGTTATTTCAGCTATTGCTGAATGACGGCTCTTGAAACAGTGCCATCTGGGGGATCAAAGATCACAGGCATTTGGCTTAAACTCACACCCTTGGTCTTTACATGTTGACATTCCTCCAGATTCCTTGATGTATATAATGGTATTATTAAATCCCTTCACATTTTTCCTGGTTGTTGCCTTTGTACCAAATTATTATTACAATCACCTGACATCATCTGTTTAAAATCATTTCTAAATAATTTTTTGGTCATTTATTACTACCTCTATTGCCCCGGTCCTATCTTTTTTGGAAATGTGTTGCAGTCTTGAAATGTAGGGATGTATGTTTATGAAATGGATGTTTAATAAATGAAATGATTTTGACCAGATGAAACATGAACATGAACATCTCAGGTTCATACTGCATGCAGTGAAGTTAAAGTCAAAATAAATGTGAGAACCACTGTTTTTGTATATGCATTTTACATACTTTCCCTTTTTTATGTACTATCCAACTTTTTATGATCATTGACTGAGAGATCAGTAAATAATTTAATAAAGGACAAAAAAAAACAACTTACAGTACAAGTTTATACCAAGAAAGAAATTGTGTTGACTTTAAGCTGTACAGTATATATAACTAGATATTCACACACACACACACAACACACACGCACAGACACGCACGCACACGCACGCACAGACACACAATTGTGCAAATGCAATTTCACTTTCAATCAAGTTGGGATGTTGTGTAAAACATAAATACAAGTAGAATACTATGATTTGCAAATCCGTTTCAACCTATATTTAATTGAATACACTACAAAACAATATATTTATTGTTCAAACAGATTAACTTTATTGTTTTATTGTAAATATTCACTCACTTTGAATTTGATGCCTCCAATACATTCAACAGGGACAACAAAACACTTTTGATCAATTTTGAGGAATGCTCAAAATACACCTGCTTGGATCATTCCACAGGTAAACAGGTTAATTCGAAACAGGTGAGTGTCATGGTTGGGTATAAAGGGAGCATCCCCTAAAGGCTCAGTTCACAGGCACGTATGGTTCATCAGTTTGTGAACAACTGCGTGAGCAAATAGTCAAACAGTTTAGGAATAATGTTTCTCAATGTACAATTGCAAGGATCATATGGATTTTATCATCTACAGTCCATAATATCATCAAAAGATTCAGAAATTCTGCAGAAATCTCATCAAGTAAGCGGCATGGCTGAAACACAACATTGAATGACTGTGACCTTCGATCCCTCAGGCAGCACAGCATTAAAAACAGACATCATTCTGTAACGGATATTACCACACGGGCTTAGGAACACTTCAACAAACCATTATCAGTAAACATAGTCCTCCATCTATACATCTATACATCGCTCCATCTATAAGTGAAAGTTTAAACTCTACCATTTAAAGCAAAAGCCATATATTAACAACACCAAGAAACACAGCCCGAGCTCATCTGAGATGGACTGAAAGGTACATACAGGTTTTGAAGCAATATATACTGCCATCCAAAACGTCTTTTTCAGGGACGTCCCTGCTTATTTCAACAAGACAATACCAAGCCACATTCTGCATCTGTTACATCAACGTGGCTTCGTAGTAAGAGTGTGGGTACTGGATTGGCCTGCCTGCAGTCCAAACCTGTCTTCTATAGAAAATGTTTGGTACAAAAATACAACAACGGAGACCCCAGACTGTTGAGCAACTGAAGTTGTAAATCAAGGAAGAATGGATTCCACCAACAAAGCTTAAACAATTAGCATCCTCAGTTCCACAAATGCTGATTGAGTGTTAAAAGGAAAGGTGATGTAGCACAGTGGTAAACAGTGGTAGCACAAACAACTGCCACTCTATATTTTTAGGAGGGAATCTGATTGCAAATAATAAGCTTTCAGTGTAGAATAATACGTTTATAATAATACGGATATGGTTAGGACCCTAGGAGATGGTAGTAATTGAAATTACGTTCCAAAATGCTGACAAAAACAAAGTAGGATGCAAAATGTCATCTCACTTATGGATACAATCTGGGATTGTTTAATCCCTCACACTGAAATAATTATATATTTTTCTAAAATGATTAAATATCTTTTTTAACTATCCTACAGTTCATGACCTCAGTTCACTACTTAAATATTTACTTTAATTTCTTAACATGGTGTTGCATCATTATCTACCAATTTAGGTCTATTTATTTTCCTTTAATTTGACCTCCTTTATGTCATTTTAGTCTCACTTGTTCATTTACTTCTTTCTTTAAATTCAATTAAAGACAAGTTCATATCATGATGGTCTCTCTTCACATATACAGTACAATTTGCCTGAACCTTTGGAATGCTTTAAAATTCATGATATCTCATTTTTACCTGGTGACTTGAGAAGCTGAGTTCCCACCACAAGCTGTGTTTTATGTAGTTGCTCAATGCCCTCTTGTTTTCCCAAATTGCTGC
Source organism: Parotocinclus haroldoi (assembly GCA_034779995.1). NCBI lineage: Eukaryota > Metazoa > Chordata > Actinopteri > Siluriformes > Loricariidae > Parotocinclus > Parotocinclus haroldoi. Next base: position 18,920 of record JAUZST010053718.1, on the reverse strand, counting down.
ACTTTGCACATGCCTTATTTTCTCTTGGTGAATTGGAAGGCAATATATGCAAAGCAACCGTGCATATATTAATTCCTGAAAAATGTTTGGGGTAAAAAAAAATTGGATACTAGAACAATGATATAGATAATGATACAGTATATTACAAAAGTGAGTACACCCCTAGAATTATTTTAAATAGATTATACACTGCCACCCAACACCATTACTGACTTACTGCCAAACCGGTCATGCTGAAGGATGTTGCAGGCAGCAGATCGCTCTTCACAAGTGATCAGTGTGAACCTGCTTTCATCTGTGAAGAGCACAGGACGCCAGTGGCGAATTTGCCAATCCTGATGTTCTCTGGCAAATGCAAAGTGTACTGCACAGTGTTGGGCTGTGAGCACAACCCCCATCTGTGGACGTAGGGCCCTCATAAGAAACCCATGGAGTCGGTTTCTAACTGTTTGTACTGAGAACTGGTCTCTGGTCCCCACCTGCAGAACCACTCCTTTATTGAGTGTGCCTTGCTAATTGCCAATAATTCCCACCTGTTGTCTATTCCATTTGCACAACAGCAGGTGAAGTTGCTTCCTAAGTGGACAGTTTGATTTCACAGAAGTTTGATTCACTTGGAGTTATATTGTGTTGTTTAAGTGTTCCCTTTATTTTTAGAGCAGTGTATATTTTCACCCTAAAAATATGACACTTTGATACAATGTAATCAGTGTTCAGTCTACAGCTTATATAACTGTAAATTTGCTGTGCCCTCAAAGTAACTGAAAACACAGCCATTAATGTCTAAACCACTGACAACAAGTGAGTACACCCCTAAATGATAATGAAAAATTCAAATTGTGCCAACATGAAAAGTGTCAATATTTTGTGTGGCCCACCATTATTCTCCAGCATTGCCTTAACTCAGCCACTGGAATCCTCTTCCACTCCTCCATGATGACATCACGCTCTTTCACAGATGCTCAATATGGTTTGGGTCTGAAGGTCCAGTTTCAGAAGGGAGAGGATCATGCGTTACTTTATTATGTCACGGTACATACATACATTCATGATTCCGTCAATGAACTGTAGCTCCTCACAGGTAGCAGCACTTATGCAGCCCTATACCATGATATTCCCACCACCATGCTTGACTGTAGGCAAGACACATTTGTCTTTGTACTCCTCACCTGGTTGCTGCCACACACACTTGACACCATCTAAACCAAATAAGTTTATCTTGGTCTCATCAGATTACAGGGCAGCCATGTATACCATATTGATACAGTATGTGGTGTATGATTAGAGCACTCACAGGCTGACACCCCCCAACCCTTTAACCTCTGCAGCAACGCTGGCAGCACTCCTACATCTATTTTCAAAAGCCAACCTCAGGATAGGACGCTGTGCATGTGCTTTCAACCTTTTTGGTTGACCATGGTGAGGCCTGTTCTAAGTGAAACCTGTCACTGTATGGTCTTGGCCACCATGCTGCAGCTCATTTTCAGAGTGTTAGCAGTGTTCCTATAGTCTATAGTGATCCAGTCACCGGTATGAAAGAGGGTGAGAGCAATAACGCCAAATTTAACACAACTGCTCCCCATTCAAACCTGAGACCTTGTAATACTGAGGAGTTAAATGGCTACTAAAATGGGAATTTGGCCATTTTCACTTAGTAATGTACTCACTTTTGCTCTAAGCGGTTCAGACATTAATGCTTGTGTGCGAAGTTATTTTGAGAACACAGCAAATTTACACTGTTATACAAGCTGTAGACTTGCTACAAGCTGTACAATGCTGTACAATGCATCTTTAGTGTTGTCCAATGAAAATATGTAATACAATAGTTACAAAAATGTGAGTGGTGTACTCATACTGTATTTCTATTATTAATTATGGGTCCATCCTTTCCTGGTAACCTTATATTCAAAACCCCACATTCTTCCAGTGAGAACAGCATAATATGTTGCAGAGGGGAATTTCTGATTGTTCCTTCTGCCTGTTTGTGACCTGTAGATTGAGTGAAGCTTTGTCTGTGTGACAGCAGGGCTTCAATCAGCATGCATATTAACATGTGAGAGAATAAGCATGTTCTCTAATGTCTTGCATTTTTGTTTTATTTACTGCTAAAATAGATAGTAAATAGTAAAAATGTATAAGAGTAAATACAAGATAAAATACATTACATTTACCTCTATCCACTAAACAACACCATCTACTTCTGTCATTTTCCAAAATGCCATTAGATACAGCAGGTTATTGGTTTGAATTGTGGTTAAAGAGGTACCTAAGTAAGACGTACCTAATAGTAGAAATTCGAATAATATCATAACAGATAGCAGAATTTGACTTTATTGTTATAGCTAGCAACTGAGGTATAACAGAGAGCCATATGATGTTACTTTTAAATTTGTCCTTCAGTACGGAAATTGACTAAAGTCAGTAAACCTTAAACTAGACAGTTCCATGTGCAAATCAAGAAGTATATTCCATTCCACTACCAATTTTTATTTATTTAGATGTCATGGAATTTATTGATTGTGATGGAAAAAGCTAAACCTATGTATAATTTTACGGCTAGAACTGCTGAACTCTTTGGCCGTTAATTAAACATTTACATTACTAAAAAGGTAAAAGATTTTGAACCTTTGTTATTTCTTCATTGTAATATGCTTCCTTTTGCCACTTGGGTTAGTGTGATCCTGGGAGAGGGACTGTCAGGGCCACGTGCAGCGGGTGGGGGGTTAAGGGGATTTGGTGTGTTGGGTGTAAAATTTGATTAAGCTGTGGACGAGCGTGTCTGAACGTGGCTGTTGTGTGGGCCATCTCGAATAGCTGTGGGATCTCAGTGTGCAGTTTGGGGGGTTAAGTGCTGCAAGAAAGAGTCCTATTATCCTGAGTGAGAACTGCCCATGTGGCAGGCCTGCTCGAGCCGTGCTGTCTCTCATTCATGAACCCCACTTTTAGAGCTGTTCCATACTGAAAGCCTTCTAAAAGTTTTATTCTCTGTCCTACCCACCCCCTCCAACTTCTCTTTTCCTATGTTTCTGTCATGCTCTGTTATTCTGTCTTTCTTGGGAAGAAAAGAGAAGTTTATAATGGAAGTGGAAGGGGCTAAGCAGATTCCACAGCACCCCTGCAGGCTCAAGACAGAGAGCTGTGAGATTGTCCTTACAGGGGAGCATGTGCAGAAGACTGGATACTCATCAATCAATCTCACACACAAATACACAAGTACATGTTTACAAGGGTCCAAAAACAGCAGTATTTAAAACATTTTAAAGCGTTACAGCACACTTAAATTATTACATTTAAATGCAGATATTTAGATACATTTTTGTTGTACAAACTGTAAATAAAAACAGAATGCAATGATGTGGAAGTTTCAAAATTCTATATTTTATTCAGAATAAAACATAGATGACATATAAAATGTTCAAACTGAGAAGATTTATCCTTCAAAGAGAAAAATTTGGTGAATTCTAATTTTGTGACAACAACATATCTCAAAAATGTTGGGACAAGGCCATGTTTACCACTGTGAGACTGTATCCCTTTTTGTCTTTACAACAGTCTGTAAATGTCTGGGGACTGAGGAGACAAGTTGCTCAAGCTGAGAGATAGGAATGTTAACCCATTCTTGTCTAATGTAGAATTCAAGTTGCTCAACTGTCTTAGGTGTTTTTTGTCGTATCTTCCGTTTAATGATACGCCAAATGTTTTCTATGAGTGAAAGATCTGGACTGCAGGCTGGCCAGTTCAGTACCCGGACCCTTCTTCTATGCAGCCATGATGCTGTAATTGATGCAGAATGTGGTTTTGCATTGTCATGTTGGAAATTGGAAGGTCTTCTTTGAAACAGACATCGTCTGGATGGGAGCATCTGTTGCTCTAGAACCTGGATATACCTCTCAGCATTGATGGTGTCCTTCCAGATGTGCAAGCTGCCCATGCAACACGCACTAATGCAACCCCATACCATCACTGATGCAGGCTTCTGAACTGAGTGCTGATAACAACTTGGGTCGTCCTTCTCCTCTTTAGTCCGAATGACACGGTGTCCCTGATTTCCATAAAGAACTTCAAATTTTGATTCGTCTCACCACAGAACAGTTTTTCACTTTGTCACAGTCCATTTTAAATGAGCCATGGCCCAGAGAAGACGTCTGCATTTCTGGTTCTTGGTTAGATACGGCTTCGTCTTTGAACTATAGAGTTTAGCTGGTAACGGCGGATGGCACGGTGAATTGTGTTCACGGATAATGTTTTCTGGAAATATTCATGAGCCCATTTTGATTTCCAATACAGAAGCATGTGCCTGTATGCGATGCAGTGTCGTCTAAGGGCCCGAAGATCACGGACACCCAGTATTTTTTGTACCTTTAACTTTTCCAGCCTCTTATTGCCCCGTCCCAACTTTAAGATGTGTTGCAAATAAGCCAATATTTAGCATGAAATTTCAAAATGTCTCACTTTTGACATTTGTTATGTTATCTATGTTTTATTGTGAATACAATATTAGTTTTTGAGATTTTAAAATTATTGCATTCTGTTTTTATTTACAGTTTGTACTTTGTCCCAACTTTTTTGCAGTTGGGTTTGTACAATTTTAAAGACTTTTTTAAATCTATATACGAAACTTTAATATAACGTTTGTTAAGTTTAGACATGGCCTAAAACGTTAAACTAAAGCATAAATTGACTTCAGTCATTTGCTGAATTTTCTTTTTTATATATTTTCATATTTTAAATTTGATGGTTATCGAATATAAGTAATTTTTGTTTAGGATTGGCACCACAGTTCCAACAAAGCAGAAACTTAGAGGCTCAACATGCAAATCTAGTCAATAAATAAACTTCTCAAACCTATCAAGCTGAGTATAAGCCAAACACCTTCAATCAATCTCACCAATGTTTAAAACATTTTTTATAAATAAAAAATGATGTGACGTACATTTTCTTTGACTTTTATCCCAGTGCAGACAGTATGAACCCAAGATATGTAATGCTTTGTCTGGTCATCTTAATTACATTTTTAATATACATTGTACATATGCATTCCTGTCTTTCAGGCCTGCAACACATTCCAAAAAAGTTGGAATGGTAAAAAACTTACCATTACATATTTACAGTTGTGTCTCAAGACCTGCAGGTCTTTTCCCTCATACTCTTACCATATCTTAAATGCTGTTAAGCTCCATGTGGGCTGTTTATGGAAAAAAATGATGCAATATTACATATATGTGAGTACCAAAAATACATGTACAGTACATTGAGCCTCTGCAATTAACAATGAATTTAGGCCTGAGGCCAAAGGTTCATCGATTAAACATACCTAGCACCAAGTAGCTAAAACTGCAGTCAGTCTACACCAAGAAAGTTATACAAATCAAGCAGCAGATCACATAAAAATCACTAAGCAGTTTATCTGAAGACCACACTTTACAAATTGCTGTGGTAGAATAAAGCAATAAACCATTAAAAAAATAAAAAAGAAACAAAAAACAGGGAAAACAGCAGCTGGCAACCACTGGAGCTGCAGCCCTCACCAACACACCAACACACGTTACTGCTTGTGCTAGCTTAGCCACTCCAACTCCAATCTCTGTGTACAAGTATGTGTGTGTGTGTGTGTGTGTGCACATGTGTGCTAGATACACTGGCACCCTCTCCAGATTTTGAATTTCCATTCTTGCACCCTGTGATGCTGGATATACCCTAACCAATCATTAAGCAGAACTGTACTAAGAGGGTATGAAAAGTGATGACTGCTTGTACTAGCAGCATTGTATATTGCTTTCCAAAAACATGCTGGTAAAAGAATTCACTGCTCTAAAGTATTCCGTGGTCTGAATGGGCTTCCCTGAATGAGTAAGTGAGTGATACCCTGAAAAGCACAGTACTCATAATCAGGGTGTAGTCCCACATACAGCATAACATACCTTAACTCAGATGGAATACACCTGTGTCTGCACACACAGAAAAAATATTGAATAATTAATATAAATTAATGCTTGAACAAATGAATTTTTAATGAACATAAGTAGTCCAGCTATTGTTGAACTGAACTTTTGTTATTGACAAAATACTTATTTTCCACCATAATTTACAAATAGATGTGATTCTGGATTTTTTTTCTCATTTTGTCTCTCATAGTTGCAGTGTACCTATGATGAAAATTACAGACCTCTCTCATCATTCTAAATAGGAGAACTTGCACAATCAATGGCTGACTAAATACTTTTTTGCTCCACTGTAATATTATGACTCTTTATCCATCCATTATCTTCTGCTTAATCTACATGGGGTTGCGGGCCAGTCGGTGCCTACCTACCAACTCTGGGTGCAAGGGCAGGAACAACCCAAGACGGGGCGCCAATCCATCAGAGAGCACACACACAGTCACACACTAAGGGCCACTTTAGAGATACCAATTAGCCTAACACTCATGCTTTTGAACTGTGTGAGGAAACCAGACCTGATGAATGACTTGGGACCTGGGACCAAAGTAACAAAGGCTACCATCAGTAACACAGTACGACAAGAGGGACTCAAATCCTGCAGTGCCAGGCGTGTCCCTCTGCTTAACCCAGTACATGTCAAGGCCCACCTGAAGTTTGCCAGAGAGCATATGGGTGATCCAGATTGGGAGAATATAATCTGGTCAGATGAAATCAAAATTAGAATGTTTTGGTAAAAATTCAACTTGTCGAGGGGAAAAAAATCCTAAATTACATCCCAGGAACACCATACCTACTGTAAAGCATGGGATTACCCAGAGTAAACCAATGCAGACACAGGGAGGTCATGCAGACTCTACACAGAAAGCACCCAGGCCACTCCACCATGGAAGTGAACCTGGGACCTTCTTGCTGTGAGGCAGCGATACTACCCACCAAGCCACTGCGCTGCCTTTGTGACTCTGTTAAAAGAAAATTAACATAATGACACAGCATAATAACTATTAGTTTCTAAAAATAAAAGACCCTCTTTGAAGGCCTATAAGGATCTTTCCTCAATGACTGGTAGACAAACACATTATTATGAAACCCAGATGGTGGTGCAGCAATAAATTACTGGAAAAATGACTAAATTCCTTATTTCTCAATTACTTGCATTGTACCTTGTATAACCAGTTGTAGGTTGTTGTGGAAAAGGGCTGCTGAATGTTGTAAATGTATGCTTTAAATCAATACAAATAGTTTTTAACTTTTAATGTTTTGGAGTATATTTTTACATAATGCAAAGTGTAAAATGTCAAATTGTTTTTCAAATACAGTTGTCTCCAGTGGTCTTATAGGTTATTTGCTACTGATAAGCTCATAAGCATATTTTCATTTTTTTTAAAGAAATAAAAACTTTTTAAAATTCTGATATTTCAGGCTGACAATAGTCTGTCTTACATTCATAATTTTTAAACCCATCACAGATGCAAATTCCACTATCTATAACCATCTTGACATTTGGTTAGCTCTTCAGTCTTAATAGTATTTTTACTGTTTGGAAATGGGTTTTTCTCAAGGTCAAATACTAAATGTCACACAGCACATCTGCTGAAACTGCGAAAGCATGTTAGAACAGATCTTTTGTGTTACTCTGCTCAACTAATGACACAGCAGTTGGATGATATAAAGCACAGTAAGTAGGCTTATTAAACTTTAAATGATGTTGAATGACTATTGTGTCATATAATTACTCCATAGATGCATCTACTCTATAGATGGGTATTGAGAGGTCAAAATACAGACATCCATGAAACAGTTGAAGATTCTGTAACTCAGCAGTTCATTTATCTAATCTCAAATGTTTTATTTTAAAAGAGTTTTGGTGTAGGTTCTACATTTTGTTTTCTGTCAAGTTCAAATGCCTATGACATTAACTCAGACATTACTGTGGTTCTTGAAAGTTTGTGAACCCTTAATAATTTTCTATATTTGCCAAAATATGATTAGAAAAATAATTTTTGATGCTGACTGTAAATAGTTTCAAAACCACCTCTAAAGGAATCAGGAGAGGTTGAATTGATGTGTAAATGCCAAGAGTGCAAGTGTAAGCTGAACGTGTGTGGTCTTCAAACCCTTAGGCAGCACTGCATCAAGAACCGCCAGTCAACAATAGGTGATATAACCACATGAGCACAGGATTAGGACTTTTATCAGTCCCTACAATAAAGAGTAACATTCGCAAATGCCAAACTTTACTGTAAAAAAATGAAACCTCACGTTAACCAAGGCCAGAAGTGGCATCGGCATTTCTGGACTCATCTCGGATGGACCGTCACACAGTGTAAAAATATACTATATTGCAGTCATATGAATCAGTATTAAATGTCTTTTAAAGGTCATTTAAATTTCCGTGAAGGCAGCATTAATTCAGAAAAGTACATTGAGATCTTTAAGGTCATCTTTTCCAGGGACTTCCATTGATGCATTCCAGAGATGCATTTTTCAACAAGTATTCAACAATGCAAAACTACATGTTGCATACAACATAAAGGCATGGCTGTGGAAGAAGACAGTATGTTTACTGGACTGGCCGGCCTGAAGTCCAGACCTGTCTTCAATAGATTATTTTGAAGCAAAAACTGTGATGACAACGACACCATACGTTTGCATATTAAGATATATTGGCAGGAAGAATGGGATAGAATAACATGTGAAACACTAAATCGCTTTGTATTCTCTGTACAAAAATGTTATTATAAAGTGGTAAATGCTTTACCGTCCTAACTTTTTGTTGTACTGTGTTAAAGACCTGAAATGTTTATTCATAAATGAAATTAAGTTGACCAGACGAAACGTGTAATATCTCAGGTTCATACTGTCTGCAATGAAATAACGTAAAATTAAAGGTATTTGTTTTTTTAAATATGCATTTTCCATACTGTCCATTTATCATACTATTTTTTCTGATATGGAGTTGTACTTAAAAATGTTATGTTATATTATTGTTCATATATCAGTTTACTGTAGATTTATATAAACATTTAATACTTGCTAACAACCCCCCACCAAAAAAAAAGAATTATTAAACTGGCAAAAGTAAATACAAAATTGACTTTGCATAATTGTGTTGTTTTGGCTGCTTTCTGCTTTAACAAAACTTTTTATTTTGAATAGTCAAGTCAAAAAGCAACTCACTCAATGCCTGCTGCAACATGAAGTTTAAAACACAGTCAACTCTAGAAATAATGTTAATATGATAAAAAACAATAAACATATTAATTTGTACCTGCTCATAATCTGCTTCTATTCTGCACTCATTACCTATGTTGATTGCACCAGTTTGAATTTGTTACCTGTATAGAAGAAACCTGTCCACACACAATAAATCACACTCAAATTTGTCCACCATGCCCAAGACCAAAGAGCGGTTTAAGGAGACCAGGGACAAAATTGTAGACCTTCACAAGGGCTACAGAACAATAAGCAACAGCTTGGTGAGAAGGAAAGACCTGTTGGCAATGATTTGAAAATGAAAGAAACGCAAGATGACTGTCAATCTTCCTCGGTCTGGGGATCCATGTAAGATCTCACCTCATGGGATAAGGATGACTTTGAGAAAGGTCAGGAATCAGCCCAGAACTACATGAGAGAACCTGGTCAATGACCTGAAGAGAGCTAGGACCACAATCTCAAAGATGACAGTTGGTAACGCACTACGTCGTCATTGATTAAAATCCTGCAGAGCACTCAAGGTCTCCCTGCTCACGCCAGAAAATATCCAGGCATGCTTGAATTTTCCAATGATCATCTAGACGATGGGAATAGGTTATGTGGTCAGATGTGACCAAAATAAAGCTTTTTGGTATAAACCCCACTCACCGTGTTTGAAGGAAGAAACAGGATGAGGACAACCACAAGAACACCATCCAGAAGCATGGAAATGGAAACATAATACTTTGGGTGTGCTTTTTTTAAAGGGGACTGGACGACGGCACTGGATGTTGTCATGTATTGCAAGATTTTGGTCAACAATTTCCTTCCCTCAGTAAAAGCATTGAAGATGGTTCGTGGCTGGATCTTCCAGCATGACAACATACAGCCCTCTTCTTTTAGAAAACTTACAAAATCAGCAGTGTAACAAATACTTATTTTCTCCACTGTAAATAACAACTATGTTTTCTTATCAGTTGGTATGAAGCTTGGTGTGAATTTGCACAACAACCTCAATTTGTTTTTACCATATAACATCAGCCATTAGATCATGCAGATTTATTCAGAACAAAATAAGCAGAATGTGCACTTTTTTGACCACAGCTACTCCTCAGATCCACACACAGACACTTATCTATTCCATACTAAATGACTTTGCTTGTCCTCAATTGTGATCCATTGCTCCACAATAGAGCACCCTGTTGATCTTTGTTTACATGTTTGTCACCTTTTATCTTAAGGCTCTGTTTTAGTACTTGCACAGTGACACATTCAAGTGTTTGCACATTTTAGACGTGGCTCTGGGTAAAGCTTCTGGTTTAAAGTAACTAAATGTAGTGAACGCTAAATATCAGTTCCGCCTTTATTTGTGCTACAGGTGTGCTATTTCCTGTCAAAAAAATAATCATAGTAAATATGTTGTCATCCTAAAATCATAAATACTGATCAGAATCAGTGTGGTTTTGTGTGAGTGTTTGCTAAACTCATGCCTCTAATTATCACTGTAACATAACAGCGTGAATTTAATGCAATTAATTGCTGGTGTATTCCCAACTACCTAAACCTATTGTTTATAGAATATATTCAGAATAAATCGTGACACTAATGTATATTATATACGTATACGTAATATACGTAATGTATATTTTTAATACGAATTTAAAAAAATCCGCAACATATCAGTATTTTGACCTTGCCAATATGCTTAAGATTTTAAACTGTTTAGAAGCATGCTATAACAGTGGAGATTAAGTTTCTTCACTCAAGTAACCTGGAGAAAGTCGGTTATATTTTAGTATGATTTCTTGTGTCACAGTGGCCTCTTGTGGTGGACATACTCTGTAAACAATCAAAGTCGCTGGTTGATGCAGTACTTCATTAACCATAATGCACGGCAAACGTACAGTGGCCGAGAAAGCCCAACGCACTGAAAAGTAAAAAAAAAAAAAAAAAAAAAACTAAGCAAAAACACATCAATCAAAATGACAACATAGGCACTTCATTTACCAAACACGATGCAAACTATATATCGGAAATATCTCCGTGAACCCTGAAACATGCTGTACTACTGAATGCGCTTGTCCTCGTGATTACCACTTGTCAACCGAGCAACTGAGTAATATTTGCTATTGTGATCACTACGGTTGTAGGCATGTCATGTTTCTTCACAGGATGGAAACCTCAAACTACACCTCAGTTTAATTCACAGTGCATACTTTTAGAACGTTGCTATTTATGTGCGTGCGTGCGTGTGTGTAAACGTTTAGAACTGCAAATGAAAATTCTTGTATTGATTCTTGGTTTGTTATTTATTCTTGTTATTGGTATAGGCCATCAATAGGCTAAAATAACATGACTTTAATGCGTTATCAGACCCACATTATATAAATAAATTTTATCCTGCAATGTTAAATGTTAGAATATCAAATTTAATCAAAAGACTGTTATGTGGGGGTGGAATCCTCCTGTTTTATCCGTGCTTGGGACCGATACCTGAAAAGAGACATTGAGTTTCTTTTTTTCTTTTTCTTTTTTTTCATCACACTGAAGAGACATTTACATCTCGCTCTGAAAGCCAGCGGGATCAGCGGCAGCTTTGGCTTTGAGCATGCGCAATTCATTTGTAGTCCGGAAGCGGAGTGATGTAGCGCCTGCTCTGATTGCAGATACTGTACTGTGAGAGCAGTGAGTGCTTTGGGACGGGGAGGGGATCACTGGAAAAAAACGCTACTAGTTGAGGACAGTAATTGCAGAACGATATGCGCTTTCACGTCCAAGTCTCCAAAAGTCTCCAACAACACCAGAAAAAGTTGCTAGATTTGTCGCTAGTCGCTCTTTAACAAAAAATAAAAAGTCGCTAGAGGGGTCTGAAAAGTCGCTAAATATAGCAACAAAATTACTTAGTTGGCAACCCTGCTCGAAAGCAATACAGTCAAATCTGGTTAATGGGACCAGCCGCTTATTCGGACCGAATCCTAAAGTACTGAAACAAATCATATTATATCAACGTGTAATTTTATTCACTTATTTGGACCAATATTCCATTTAATCGGACCAAAGAATGTAAGAAGCGAATAAGAAAAAGAAGCCACAAGTCGCCACTTAGAGCGGATGCAAAGCGGGTCAGCGATTTATGGGAGGATTTTTAGATTCCCTGGGAGAATTTATGCACAACCAGCAGGAGGTGAACACGCCCACCACTTTCTTGATTTTGTTCAAGTGCAGTCCGTCAAGAGAACGCGTCAGATCACACTGTTGTTCAAATGTTGACTGGCTGGAATTTAGTAAGAACTTGTTTTTTACAGTATTATGCTTCGCATGCTGAGTATCTATACATTGTGTTGCTATACATGTATATTGCTCAATAAATGTTCAATAAACATTTAATATGTAACATAGCACGTCCCGTCTTGTAACATAGGGCATGTTCGTTTAATAGGAGCAGTCGGTTATTAGGACCAAAACGATCGCATCCCGATGTGGTCCGATTAGCCTTTTATATATATATATATATATAAAGTTCTTACATGTTTTTGATGTTACTATCGTTGTACATATGCCAGGCTGCAGCCATAACACTGAAGCCACTGCCCAGTCATGCAAATAACATTAAAATTGTGATGCTCTGGACAATGTTATGATGTTATGGCAGAAAACCTTGGGTCCTGGCATTACCTAATGACAGTGGGCTGTATCAGCAGAATAAAGGCCCCTGCAAATTGGTCAGGAGTGGTTTGAGGAACATGAAGGTTCAGGGTGTTCCTATAATTTCAATCCAGTTTAGCTGGATAAAGATGTCAAATCATGCTCGACAAGTAGGACAAACAAGTCACAATTGGTCGAAAAAGCATTTTCAATTTGTAATTTCTGGCGGATTCCAATTGTGGCATCTTATTACAGGTGTATGAAGTCAGCTTTGAAGTAAATTATAGCCGAAGCTGGGTTTCCCATGTAATCTTAAAAACAGTCATCTGTGCCACACACATAAACACTTTACCATAAAGTCCATCTGAACAAATTTTGAACACATTATTATAATTAAGATTTTACTACATGGTGCATTCATAATGTACAATATATTGAAAAACTTAAAATTGAGTAAAATTGAGTGGTTAAAAACCACATTACAACAAAAAGTGCATTTAAAATACCAAATAGTCATCCATAAATTACATTTCTTCATGAATGCACTAAACACAATTCACTAATATTTTTTAATATATATTAAATATAATATATTTGGTTGATACCTTATTTATTCATGTTGGCACAGGGAAACAACACACTTTGTGCTATTATAATTAAACGCGGTTTTAAATTATTGTATATTATATAAAAATCACATTCTTAAGTTATTCAGTATATATGTTATTAATTCATTCTGCCCTGTGTCTGAGCCTTCACCTCATTAGCACTGTTATCAATGAGTGACTTGCTATTATGACCCATTGACTCTTTATAACCTTGAGTTGGCACTCATCACCAAAAACTTGCATTCTCCAAACACTAGAACACGCGCTGTTTTTTTGGATAAGTGATGTAGCAGTGACCCTCTTCACCCATGATACTTAAGATAATATATCCCTGTAACACTTGTACAATGTCTCCTGACTATGCAAACCTAACAGATCCCTCTCTTGTTTCAGACATGACCCAAGTCTCTTCACTCCCCTGTGCTGGATGATGGACATGAGGGACTGGCAAGCCCCTAGGGGCCCGTTGGGCTTTTAGGGAAGAAAGGAGAACACCCAACTTATGGTCAGCCCAGGTCACCAGGATCTGCATCCTTGACTTGACCTTTGCCCCCAGAGACACATTCATAATCACCTTGTCCGGATTTATGTAAGTGTAACAAATTGCACACCCAATCTGGGAGAAACCACTTTGATGGCTTATTCTCAGACTTAAAATATTGATCTTTGGAATTAGAAAACTTGAGATCATATTTCACAGCAACCATTTGTTGTGTAAGCATTGTTATGCATAGTGAGGATTTTGTGTGTGTGTGTAGGTGTATGTATGTATGTGTATGTATGTGTGTTTGTCTGCCTGTCCGTGTTTGTCTCTGTTGTGGTATGCACAATTGTGTTTTTCCTAGCCAATAGGGTGACAAGGTTTACAATATGGTGGGCATACTTACTCTAGACCTCCCTATAGACCACCACCTGCCTTTTGTCCATGTTTTGTCTTTGACTGAGCTGGAGCAGTGTGTCAACTGTGTGCAGCTGTCTAAAGATTTCCAGCATTTTAACCAGGTTCCTCTACAGTACTGATGTTTTTTTTCTACACATCCTCTTGCATGCTTGTACTCTCTAACATATTTCCAAACTGATTTCAAAAGGTCATCATGCATATCAAGTATAACGTCAGTGTGCATCACCAAATCCCAGTGCCTAGCCGGCAGCACAGAGAACAAGGCAGAAACAACATTAGACAGGGCACAAATCCATCGTAAGGCACATCCACTCACTATTACACAGTATTACACTAACCTTAACACACGTCTTTGCAATGCGGAAGGAAACCCGAGTAACTGGAAAAAACCCATGCAGAAAATACTAACCTACAGTCCCTACAAATAATACCAGTGATCCTTAACTATAACTTTAGGCCAAGTATTCTAATATGGCTCCAATATTTAAATAACTGCTAAACGATCAAGTTACTGTAATCATTTCATTCAAACACTAATACTGCAAATGAATTCCTGACTGAGTTTTCTTAAAATGGTTCAGGTATTAATGAGCTAATTCTTTCAGGACCCCAATGTAGCCAAAGTTCAATCAAGTTTACTCATTGCTTTACTATGACCATGAGTTAGAGCTAGTAGAACCCCTTATCTAACACCTGTGTTACGATCCAAAGGTGGTGACCCTCCTTGATTGTGACTACAAGTCCAGGTCTGTTCTAGGACTGCCTTAGCTCTAGATTACATTACTGGTGGATTACGCTCTGGACAATAGTAAAAATGCTATGGTTAAGGGATTACTGGCCCAAATCCAGATTTATGTTTATGCCATCCAGGAGCCAGTCAGAGAGGCTGTTTAACTTGTCTAACCTCTGCTCTAAAAGCTTGCACTGTTAAGGCCTCTGCTCACCATGTCTACTGTGGATAAAGGAGTCACAGGATTGTCTTTACATATTGAAAGTCTGGCATGACTCATAGTGGCTAGACATCCTTCTTCTTAAAGTTATCCAAACATACCCGAGTTAGACAGAGAGGCTTATCTGTAGTTCCCCAAGGGATATTGGTTTCTATCCAGTCAGAAGGGGATGCTGTCTATTTTGCATTAATCTACCAGCTTCTGGGGATCTGGGCTTTAGTAATAAGCTAAATTAGTTTGATTAAATAATCATTTATGTTGAAGGTTGCCTTGCTTTTTTAAGATTACTTCTAATTGTGGATGTATCAGACTGTAGTCTGGAAATGTACATTTCTAAAAATAAAAAAAAAATCTAATGTGTACATATAGTATGATGGTTGGCAAAATGTATGGAATATGTATTAAAAGGATATTGTGTCTTATATTGCTTTATTTTTTAAAAATACCTTGAAATTACACACTGAAATTTTGCTGGCATGTAAGACTGCTGCAGCTGAGCAGCATTTTGGTTGCAACTGCAACCATTTTATTAATTGATCTTATATTTGTTAATTACTGTATGCAAGTAGCTTCTTACGAATAGGATGGAATTTGATTGTGTAAGTTAAGGCAAAATGCTATTTCGAGATGCCATCAGTGTCAGTTACATTATACTGGTACACACTTACTCGGTGCAGAATTAGATTTCCTGGGTTTCATTTTCAGCTTGTCTTTTTATATAGTGGGTTTGTGATTTGGCTGGCAATTAAAATGGTGCCAATTCGGATGTTAGAAGTTTAAGAAATGTTTAAATGTTTTAAGCAATCTATAAGTTAACTAGATTTGATTTCCCTGGTTTCTCCCACAACTTTATAAAAATGTTGCAATAAAATGTTTACAATGTCCTTGAAGGACCCTGACACAAATAGGTACTCACTGAAGCCTGTGCATCTATAGAGGGTAGGTGGGTGAGTTTTTTGCACAGAAGAAAACATCCCACTATTTATTGGACAGTGCCCTCTTAATTTGCCCTACATAGACACTCTTTATGATGATCTGTTAACCTCTCAATGGAGTGGAAAAACGTAACCAGCTGTTAAACAGTAAATCAGGAATCAGGATCATGACTGACTTTCCAAACATCAATAAATATGTGCCTTGTAAAAACAATTTATTAACACTATTTAAAATGTACAAAAATATTAAAATATGTTTTAAGTAAACTTACATCCTATGAACAAGATAACCGATCTAGTAAAATGCAGTGATCATATATAACCATATGGGCTTGTTTGAGCCAGGACTGTACTTTTAGCACTAAACATGCATAAATTAAGATGATGATGAAGCAAAACATTAGTAATTCAATTATGAGGTTTGAAGAGTATTGTAATGCTTAAGTCACTAAAACTAGTTGAAACCTCATTCAAGCGACAGCACTGTTAACATTAACATACATAAATATCTTAATAAAGAATTATCTCACCTAATCAGATGTATCTCACCTAATGAGATGATTAAAAAAGTGATGAGACCAAAACAATTTGTTGTAAGTAAATGGAAAACAGTGGTGTTGTAGCTCTTGTTTAAACATGTATTACATAATATAGTACTTATTTTAGTTCGGTAAGAACGTGACAGATGAGTTGATTGAGATTTAGTATTTGCATGAATTCATGCATTAGTAATGTTGTGCTTTTGTACTGTTGTGATGTACTTATCATTAGCATTAGTGTGTTCTCATTTATTCATATAGAGAGATTTTGCAACAGCGGGACATCCCATTTTAACCCTGCTTCACCTGGTCTGGGTTGTAAAGAAGTTAAGAAATTACAATAAAGGGCATAATAATCAGTATGTGGGTTATTTGAGTCAAACATACTTAACCCATTTGACAATTGGAAACATTAGTACTTTCATTAGCAACAGATTATAAACATATGGATGTTTTAGCAAGTTACAAATAATAATATGTACAAGTAATGTTCTAGAGACTGCACATCGAGCCAGGGCGAAGCCCGTGACATAGCATGGGAGGCCTCCCAGGGCTTATAAGTGCAGCTGGTAAGTACATCAATGGGTCTTTGCTTTTACCAGGGCCAGCAGCTGTCTTTTAGAAGAGTTCAGTAATGTCACTACCACAACGTATCCCAATCTATTTTCCTGTTAATTACTGCTCACAATGGATAATAAGATGGGCAAAGAAAAGTACAAAGAATGGTCACTAGAAACACTAGAAAGCTGATCTCTTTGTTTAAGATATGTTTCATATATGCGTGCCACCTTGCTGATGTTGTTGTATTGTGTGCAGTTCAGTGTGTTTGTGTGTGTGTATACTCTGATCAGACCACACTTGTCCTAGATCCAGGGAATGCTGGCCATCATTAAAGAGACAAATATAGCATGCTCCATTTAAACTTAATATGTAACACAATACTCTGTTTCATGTGGCATGAATTGAAGAAAGCCAAATCATGATTGTTGTTGTTTATAAAGATGAAGCTCCATCAAGGACACAGAGATATTTCACTTCTGTTTGACAAGAGTGCTAGATCAAATAACAGTAGCCTAAAAACAAGATAGAAATACAATAGCAATATTGTATTGGCTTTGGTTAAGTTTCTTAGCGTAGCATGCACATACGGTAGATTAATTAGTTTTAAAAGACTTCACAATGCCTAGTATTATGCTTGAGTGAAGTGAAGACTTGAGTTTAACATGTTATCCATATACATGAATGTATATGCATGGATTTTACGATGTAAGAAGTAGTAAATAAGTTAGTATATCAAGTTGTAAAAGTGATCAGAGGAATATGACATCATATAGAATGTGAATCATGACACGTGCCCAGAGATAGGTATACAGGAGACTGTGGTGATGAGTAGGTCAGGTCACAGCATTTGGTATGTAATGTTGGGGCAAGGCTGGCCAGCTCACTGGGTTAGGTTTCATCTTGCTGTCCTCTCTAGTTAGAAGTAATAATGACCCTGGCACTATGTGAAAGTCATCTTATCCTTTCAGTCAGCATGACAACATGCTTTCGGGAGCTTTCCACAATACTCCATATTTGTATCAGAACCAGTATGGGTTAGTCATCCATTACTCTGATCAATCTTAGTTTGTTGAGTTCACAGTGCAAACACATATTTTTTGTGTTTTGCATCATTCACATTTCAAACTGTTACACAAATTCCCTGAATGTAACCTGTCACAAATTTGAAACGAATGATAAACACCTCTTTAGAACCCGCATCCTTCTCACATGTCCTGTCTCAAGTTTAGGACATGTGCTTTAATAAATTAAGGAACATGAAAGCCATTTATCAAATTAATCTTTGACCTTAATAATTTTTTAAAACAGTTGCTGCCTTCTCACCAAGCTGCTTGCCTATTGTCCAGTTCAAAACAGTTCAAAAGTTCAAACAGGTGCAATTAATACAGGTAATGAGTGCAAAAAAGTAGGGCTTCTTAAAGTAAAACTAACAGGTCTGCGAGAGCCAGAATTCTTGCTGGTTGGTGGGTGATCAAATACTTATTTCATGCAATTAAATGCAAATTAATTATTTTAAAATCATACATGTGATTTTCTAAAACTGATTTTTAGATTAATAAAATTTACAGACCTCTCCATTCTTCTTAGGTCGGAAAACTTCGTCAGTGTATCAAATATATATTTTCCTTATATATTTAATTATACTGT
>JAUZST010053707.1:0-24334 GCA_034779995.1 Parotocinclus haroldoi | reverse complement strand
TTTTCAATGAACAAAGTTGCTAAGCAACAGTAGTTGTTGTTTGTACGTTCGCTATACGTGTAAATCGTACAATAAAGCTTTAATAAACATTTAATATGTCAATTATAGCATTAGCATATAGCATTATATGGCGCTTGGGCATCTTATTTGTTGGCTATGGTGGCACTTTGGTTGTAGACTCTGGAATACAAACGTCTTTAGCTTGGTGCGTGGCTGATATGACGGCTATGGTAAGACATCGGTTAAAGATTCTGTTTAATTGAACTTGTTGTCGTTTTTCTTTCAACCCAGATTTAGGACGCTGTCGTTTGTGCTTCTAAAAGCTTTGCTCTTCGCTCGCGTAGGTGCTGCTCGCAAACACGTTCTGCAAGGAGGCTTACTTCAGAAACAACTACTGGATGACTCAGCTGCAGAAAAGTAAGTATGAGAAGTAATTGGAAGCAGGCCTGGCACTTAAAAAAAAAACAAAAAAAAAATGTAGCGCTCCAGCACGCGGAGTGGAATTTCCCCCTCAAACTTCCATACCATAAGTCAGTTGGCAGCGCTGCATGTTCTTTCAATTACAATCAGCCGAAGAGTTCGGCCTGCGTGATGCACTTGACATCACTCTTTCAGCGTGGGGATCGGTTTTGTCAGTAATTAAAGTGTATTCGTTCCAGATTCGCCAGAGAACGACGATGCCAGCATAAAGAAAATTGCTCAGGCCGTTCTGGAGAAGCGGACGTATATATGCTCCCACCCTCTTGAAAGAACGTACTAAATTATGGCGTTTTTTAGGTGTGAAACCGTCCGGCACTTTGCTTGTTTGTGTTTTGTCTGGACCGTCGATACGGATGGACCTTATTTTGGCCTTAACATAAATACATCCATCGGTTTATCTTCCTCATTATGACTCGTGCAATCCATAGTCATTCTGTACTGTAAAAGTGCTCACTTCTGTGTTAATTATGTACATACAATATAATATATCTATCCTTATCTGCTGGAATCTGAACTGTCATCTCCCTTTTAATGGGCGCTGTGAAAGCATTTACGGACGAGTCACTTGCCTTTATTTAAGGATCTACACGGGCCCGGGAGTTTGTACGATTCCCCCCCCAGCTGTTGAGCGCTTTAGATCATGTGAACGATGACACCGTTGTACGTCTTCACTTCTGTGACGTTCTGCGTGGGCTGGCCGTTTGCCAAGTGACTGTACTTCACGGTGGTACGCCGAGGGTTTTGAAAAGCGTGCAAATGTTTTTCCTCGTCTGTGAGAGGCTGGGCAGCTCGCTTGTGTTCCAAACTGTGTGGCCTCCAGTAGCGTCTGTAAGAAGCTGATATCATTTAGATTCCATGTTTTCCTTAAACTAGACACTGAAATCAATCTTCACTCACCCAAACTGGGACTTTCGTTGTACGGCTGTGTTGCGTCGGTTTGTTTGGCTGTTTGCCTCTCGGTCGCACTCTGTGCTCTCTGTTTGATATTTGCGTCATCGTGCTGGATGTCAGCAAACGGTGAAATAGGCTGGAGATCGAATCAATCGTGACACAGAATAGCACAATCAGTTCAACAAAGTCTGTTCTTGGTATATACTAAAGCATGAACGGTTATTAATCCTATACAGTGGTTCTCGTGGTTAATTTGTTCCAGAAGGCTTGTCGAGAAACGAAAACGACCCCCCTAAGGAATGATGTCAATCGAATCAATTCCAGATCCCCAGAAAATCCCCCTGTCGAATTTATTCTATGCATTAATGCAGCTGCGTTATACAGGAGCTCCTGATTTATGATGGGGAAGTGTTCAGATAAGTCCATCATTAGTTGAATTAATCACGAACTGATGAGTTTAATATAAATTATCCTGGATCATGGCGGAGTTGGTACGCATTTACACTTTTACATTAACCTACAGTTATCCAGAGTCATTTATGCGGAAGCTTATTTTATAATAATGTATTTAAAATCTTGTTCAAGGAGGCAATGGATTGGAAGTGCAAAGCAAATATGAATATAATATGCCATCTTAACCCTGTTTAAAATTGTGTAGTTGTTGTGGATGTTTACATTTCTGTTCAAATGAGCACTCCTAACCTCCATCCACCTTCTCTGCACCATATGAGCGATTACGCTCCAAAATTATTGGCACTATTGGTACTGAAAAAGGCTTGGTTTGGTTCGTTTTGCTTGCTTCGATTAATATCGCAAATAACTGCAAGAGTAGCTTCGGTGGCTCGGTGGTAAGAGCCAGCTTTTGGAAACAGCAGTTCCTGAGAGAGTGGCTTGCAAATTCCAGGTTAGGTTCCGGAATCTAAAAAGCATAACCACAATTAAACCCCTAGAAGGTCTTGTGCACAAAAGAATTCCAAAGTAGCTACAACAGCAACTCTTGGGCATCCTTTTTTAAGTCATTGTCTTATGGGGATATGAGTACGGAGTAACAAAAGGGCCGTTTTTCCACAGTCGTTCATTAACACGGAGAGAAACACGACATGAGATAAGTGTGGCGCGTTAAGTATGACCGTTTTGGCTGTAAGAATGAGCCAAGTGTCACGAAAATATCCATATTTACTGTTGGGGCACGTTAACGCAACCAGAGCTGTAAGGGAGCAGCCTGGATTAGGACCGGAGTATCTAGAGAGGTTATCGTGCGCGCTTCGATTCCTCGTTCTGAATTCTCCCAGCTCATTAAGTACTATAGAAGACCCGATTTGGTTCAAATAGTGTGTTTTCTAATGATATTTATTTAGAGTGTATTTATTGTTATTTGTTTCAAATGAACCACAAGGCCCAGAATGCTGGAGGTAAGTGTCGGATGCATCGTAAGGTAAAACTAACCAATAATGCCTCCCATGCTTTCTTCAGAGTGAGCTTCATAGGCTTATCCTTGAGCAGATCCTGTAGTTTATCTAGGCCTGCTTTTCTCATATGGCACTTGAACTCTGGGATTCGACCACCGCCTGGGGCGTCCGGTAAGAGCTTTCTCAGCCGTCTGGCATGCTGACTCTGTGCCGCTTGAAGCTCCTCCCGGTGCGGAGCTTCTCCTACAAGGATAGGGACCGCCTTATATTGCAACCATAATTGCTTTAGAACGAGCAGATCGCTTCCAGTTTGCATAATATTTTTTTTCCCCTTACCTGCCAGATGGATAGAAATGGGAAGCGAATCAGCAGGTGTTTTTTTATAAAGTTCAAAGTCTTCGTGCCGTTGGCTCCACGGCCACCTGGATCTGTTCAGGACAGGCTTCAGGATGTTTCCGTGGAGGACGTTCTCTCTCCAGGGCTGGTCGTGAAGGTCAAACGTTCACAAATTACAAGCTGTTTGCTCGTAACGGAATTTTCATAGGCAAATCGTTAGCTGTGAAACGGGTCAGGTGAAGACGTCAAAGAGTTTCAACCTTTCAAATAGCACCCTAACGAAGTACAACCTCCCCACGGGTCAGCACCTCAGGTTGCTGTGAAGGGGAAATGTTTCGATTGGGTTGCCATGACTAAATTCACAGACAAACTCCACTTGTACTTTTACTCTATACAGCTGGCCTAATGTTAAGTTTGGACTGGGGCCTTAATTTTTTAGTGAAGGGAAATATTTTGCCCCATCTCAGCATTCTCCACTGTAAAAGGAGGTACCGCTGTGCAACTCATGGCCGCCCAGTGCTTCTTGTTACCAGCAGGTGGCAGACTTCTATGGCGAGTGCGCCGACTCGCCTCCGCTGTATTCATTTGTAGTCTTAGCTGGCAGCTCTTGTAACAGCAGGGAGACGATTACCCCGCAGAAAGGACAAATTCTGTCTGTGGATCACCTGGCCAGGCCAGAGCCCAAGACCTGGGTCTCCACCGGATAATCTGTGCCATGTTTAATAACGCATAGCAAATATGATGGAGCAAATCTTTGTCCTAAGCTCTCCAAGGCGCGTAGTTGGGCAGTTAGTGTAATGTTCAGCTGAACATAAATCACATCTGGTGCATCAGATAAGCCCATGCGTTTGAAAAGCCTGGTCACCTTGTTAAACGTTGGTGCCGTCTATAAATCTGCATTAGTCACGTCACGTTACAGGCATGCAAATACTCACTTAAGCTCAAAAGGCTCGTTAAAGATGTGGACATGGTAAAAGAGTCGCATTTAAACCGTTATATACTTGCACAAGCGCCCTGAAGAGGCCATAAACGTCATAAACGCCATCGGTGCTCTTGGACAACACGACGGGGAAAAACCTGACCCTTGTGTGAATGTGGCACCTTTCTAAGCTCCTCCAGCCGAGCCTCATCTGGCTGTTTGGGGTTTAGGTTTGACTCCACGCTGCTCTTGAAGCCGGGGTAGATGAAACCGTCGCATGTGCGCCAAGCAGCGCGAGACCTGGCCGCCAAGGCTTTGCGCTCAGCCTCTATATCAACAGGGCTCACTGTGAAGGACTGGTAAGTCTGACTATATGTAAACCTCCGGCTTGGCTCCTATAACAGATGTAAAGCAAGTCGTCTCAAACGAAGCCCAGTGGAAGTGAAACTAGTGTCAAAGAGCATAAAGGGATTGTTGGAAAGGTACCTTTGCCATCTCCTCGTGTAGCAGCCGCTTAGCCAGAGTGTTACAGTTGAACGTTTGAACGCTGTAGTTGTGGGCATTCTGACCTTCATCCACTTTAGGTACGAACAGCTTTTGTTTTGGCTTCTCTAGAACACGGCTTGCTTTGTGGACACCCTCGATGTTGGCCTGAAAGGCAATATTCATTGTTTCAATATCTCAATATTCTTCATTATCATTTGCTCAGTGACTGATTTGTTTAATGCGTTGTTTTTGTTTTTTATTGACACCTGTGCGTGGGTGGAGCACTCGTGCTTCTTTAGACCACCGCACTGGCCCGGCAGCCCCAAGTTCCATTAGTTCCATAGGTCAACTAACAGGCACGACTGGCCATGCCTGAGAAAGGTCAGCTGTAGGTGATTCTGGAAGCGACCATCCTCCGGTGTCTCAACAGTGACCCCTACCTGACATTTGTGACAGACTCGTCTTTGCTCTTTGGACACCCCCCCACCCCCCAAAACACGATCCTGACCAGGATAAGCACAGTTGAAACTTGGGAGGGAAACTCAAATTCATTTAAGAGGATTTCAGAAGCATTTAAGAAGTTTCTCCCTGGCCCAGAAAAAGAATAAGCACCCCAGATGTGACAGTGGCAACTTTTGAAGGACCAGAACTCGATAAGAACGCCATGCTCTCTAGGTGAGAGGAAAAGTTCAGTCAGTGATAGAAGAAAGGAAAACCTATGAGATAAACACAGAGGACATGACGGTCAGTAGTCCAAGCTGCAGACCTGTATGTAGCTTTTTCTGTAAATCTCTTGATTCGGTCGACACTCCTTCCATTCTATGTAAGTTTTGTTGAAGTTGTCGAGCGGCGTGTATGGCCTCCTCTTTGGCACGTATTGATCCAAGCTCTCCTTGGTTTCTTTGGTATCCGGTGCGGATCTTTCCATTACTGGGCTAGGAATATTTCTAAACTCGCTGCTCAAGCTTTGAATCATTTTGGCTGTTGGAAACAGGCTGTTTTGCACGGCTTCCTTGAGATTCCGGACTTGGCAGAGTTTGGATATCCTAAAGTAGGGAGATCAAATAGGATACAACAAAGAATGAAAGTCAAAACAGTTTTTATCACAGGTATGCACTCTTCCTTAAGGTACAGGCTTTCAGTGAACCGGCTCTTCGTTTCGGTCGCGCTCAAGCACAAGTGTAACCAGGTGTTGGCGGTGGCAGAAACCAGTTAATCATTGAACTCTTTATTCTGTTTCTCATCTCTATTGACTGAGCCGCAGGGCTTTATCGGTTCATGACTAATAAAGCCATGTAGAAGCCTGGCGAAAAGTCCTCAAGTTCAGCTGAGCTGTCTTATGTGAACCACTAAACATTACCAAATGACTGGGATCACCATGTATGAGTACCGTAGCATGGCTTGTAGGCAGGCGTACGGGACCCTGTCTCTCACATACATCAGGGGTTGCCTCAAAATGGTCTCAATTGGCTCAGGGAGATGAATTGGATTCAATCCGACATCCAGAGTATCATAGAGCCTCTTTGAGAAGCTCAGATCTGTGTTATAAAGAACTGTCACTTGTTTCTCGACATCTTCATCAAACCTGTAAAAGCAATCAATTGTTTTAGATCCTAACTTTTCTGCACGTGGCTTTTCTCCAGATTGGCCACAACCATTCATCATTTGATTACTTACTTCTTGGAGACTGATTTCCAGAGCTGCTTAATGGCTAGTTCTTTCAGTCCCTCCAGAACTAAAAGATGCAGAGCCTTATCCGATATATGGAATCCCGTTAAAACGTTGAGATTTCTGTCTTCTGTTGCTTCAGCGGTTTTATGGTGGCTACATAGCTTCCGTTCAGCTGTTTCTTCAGTGCAGGAGCTCCGCTGTAAATCCAGGGCATTGATTCTTAGAATCTCTGACCTCAGCTTGGTCAGGACAGGAGCGTTGTTGTACTTAAAGATGTAAACGATGATGCCCAAGACACAACGTTCCTTACTGGTGTGAGAGTCAAATTCTAGTGGCCGCGCTAGGCTGACCTGCACCTTCAGTTTGGAATTGGTTTCGAGGTAACGACCCATTGGCGAGTGGTTCTCATGGGATGCAGCTTCTGCTTTCTTGTCACTGCCCATTGACTGCACTGGGTGGGAGCATGTTATTGGTAGGCAGAGGTTCAAAACCTTTTGCCCTCTAAGGAGATCAGAAAGGTTCAGCTTAGCAACGCCGTACGGGTCAGGTAGCTTGTTGTGTTTTTGAAAAGGGTCGTAGGCCGCGTCCTCGGTCGCGGCCAGAACTGCGCTGGCTAGTTTGCCATCATCGGGCTCTGTTCCGAAAATTGCTGGAGGCTTGAGGTTGTCCTTGACTCTCATATCGCGGTCGTGGACCTCAATTTCCAACAGCGGACCCCTGAAAAACTCGATCAGCTCTTCGGTGTTCATCAGGCCTGTGAGGATAACGTTCACATCTTTGAAATGCACGTAAGAACCGTGACGCTTTCCTTTGGTTCTGTGCGTAGGCATGTTGTGAAACTTGTACTGGCAGTAAACAGGTGCGCAGTTTTGCTGGAAATGCAAATGGAAACGTGTTCACGTCCTCGGTGCGAATGCTTCGCTCAGAATATACATGCATTTAAAGAAAGAACCTGTTCTCAATATATTTTCTCAGTCTGTCAGTCAAATGTAAATTACTGAGCGCTTTCAGATGATGAAATCAAGAATATTTTTTTATGTAGCTTGTTTCTATTGGACCATATTGAAATGGGTTTTTTTCACCATTACATACGTGAAAAGAAAACAATACAACAGTGTTTGAAACGTGACCAGAAGAGACAGTGTGGGGTTGTGTCTCGATACTTTTGGCCGTTGTTTTCAGTTACAGTTTTACATTTTGAATTTTTACATCCTGCCAATGCATTTCTAGTGGAGATTATTAACTTTTAAACTCAAATCTAAGACGTTTAAATCAAACCAATACAGCAGATTGACTCCAAATATAATTTTTATATATATATATATATATATACACACAAATATACACAACACACCACACAGTGCGACGCAGCCGTGCTTGAACCTGGCCTGTTCGTTAAAGTTTTATTGCCATTAAAATATTACCACCTCAACACGTTGGCTTAATTGTAGCCTGAAGTCTTAATTTGATTTCAGGCTACAATTAAGCCAATGTGTTGAGCCAATGAGTCATATTAGTTGCAGGAACACTAGCTGTAAGTAACACAACTAAAGAGAGACACAAGTCTACCTCAAGCTCATGAAAGGGAACAGGGGAGGAGGGCAGTGAGGAAGCAGCCAGGATGGTAATGGTGAGAGGGTTGAGCTCAGCCTTGAGCTCTTCAGATATAAGCGGCTGGTCCAGAGTGACGCTGCACAAGCCTTCAGAGACACTCTCAGAGCGAATCCGCAAACGGTCCGTCAACGACCTGTGTCCTGGCACATACGTCAGCAAAACGACTTGTTAAACTGGTATGTTGTTTCTGCCAGTATAAAACTGGTGCGTTTGGAGATATACAGTATATATGAAATGTTTTTTTTTTCAGCTTTATTTCCACAATTTACAATGTTAGAGCATTAGGGTAGGTTTTAATTGTAGAACGTTATTTTATTATTTAAAAACAAAAACTTTCAAAAATGAATAATAGGGTTGGAAAATCAGCCCGCTGACTTAAAACTTCATGGACTAAATGGAAAAGCCAACTTTTTTGGTTTTGTCTCCAAATTAGCATTGCCCTCTTTTTTTTTTTTTTTTTTAAATGAACGTATCTACACATATGGCAGCAATTCCAACAGTTGATGAGCTACTGATTAGGTGCCCACCTGAATCAAATCTAACTTGGGGGGAGCACAAGAAACGTGAAAGTTGTAATTGCAATATCGATCACTTTCCTGAAATTATAACAGTAATAATGGTATAGTACTGTTTTTTTTTCTAGTAAAAGGATTTGACCTGTTTTATTTGTATTATTAGTATTATTAATCGAGGCCTGAAAACACTCTACTTGTGTATTTTGACCAGTTGTCATTTATAGTGAATAAATTATTATTGCCGTTGCTGCAAATAATTATATTTAATTGGAACTTGTCAGTAATTTGGTACTGATTGAAATATTAAAACCTGCAATTTTGTTTAAAGCTTAAAACATAAGTTTTTTTTTGTTTTTTTTTTAATGAATGTAAATGGAAATTTTGTTTTGTATTATTACCAGTATTTATATTACTACTAGCATTAACGTCTATATTAAAACACTGCATGTTCTTTGTTATTTTTATCCATTATCGTTTACAACGGATAAATGTTCTTGTCATTGCTGCAAATAAATACGATTGGGCATTGGCCAGAAACGTACAGAATAAAGCAACAAGTTTCCAACACATGCAGTACCTACAAATAGTTAACTCAGAGAAACTAAGCATTTTGAAGTGCTCTCTTAATTTTGCCTCTCTATTGTACATGTATGCAAAAAAACACACCTAAAATAAATGAAAACAACAATCGCTCAGACGTGCATCGCTCTTGCCAGGTTATTCCCCCACCTTCCCTAACAAAGCCAGTCGCGACCGAACATGGGAATTGCTGCTGCCAGCCCCCCACCCGAGTGTGACTATGCTTTTTAAATTAATATTTATTTCCAGTTTATTTATAAAAAGCCAAATGCTTTTGCGTCTTTTACTCTGCGACTAACAGTCAAAGCAAAGATGGCCTCGAAATAGCATCCGTCCTGCTGATCGTCGCAATCGAAGTAGCTCCGTGTGATTTGTCTGGCTCCACTTTATAGGATCTAGGCTGAAACTGTTTCCCCAAGTGAAAGCATTCATCAGAGGCTCCTGCTGCGGCTCAGAGTGGGACACATCAAAAGCCGGGCAGGCAGTCAGTTAGCTTAGGCTGGTGCCGGTCCACAGCCAATTAGAGGCCTTGGAAACTTGGGCCCTACAGGGCGGCCATTCTCCCAGATCCACCCCTACGGTGCACAGGAAGAGCCGAACTAAAACCCCCCTGCCCCCCGCCCCAAAAACGCACTAACGCAACCTTACATAAACATGCCTCTTGCTGACAGGAAACACATGGCTGAGCTGCAGCTGATCGGTCTTTTTGGCTTGAAGAAAAGGTAGGAGCTAATGGATTTATGGCCACACATACGAGTCAGACATCTACACAAGCTTGGCTTTACTGAGTACCTGCGAGAAGATGCATGGCATCGAGCTCCAGCCAAGCAGCGGCATTTGTGCGTGTGGTTTCCATCTCTGTAGTCTCGGCTAAGGTTTTATGAGTCTTTTTAGGCAAGCTCTTATCTTTCTCTGAGCTACACCTCAAGGGAGCTGAGTAAACACAAGAGGAGGGGTTGTAAGCTTTGCAGTTTAACCATTTAATAATTGCAATGCACTAGATTTCTATTACAGGTACGCGCCATTGATCGTCCGATATCCGTCTGCGTTAACAGATTGACATCTGAAAGTCGACACCTTGAGTTTTCCTCAAAACGTCCAAGACTAAACGTGCGTTATCCTGCCGTAAGGAGCCACTTGGTCCACCACAGTAAGTATTTACATGTACTTTGTCAGTAATCCGATCAATGAGTTTACATGCCCTTGAGTACTCGGATAATGGGAGCCTCTGGGTTTACATAACTCAACAATGGGCTTCCGCTTGTAACCAGCCTTACAGATAGATGTTAACGTCTTTAAACGTTAATGTTAATTGATCGAGTAGCTACTGTTTCAGTCTCCACAAAAAGTTCTATAGCCGTTTTGCCTCCTTTCATTCCGTGGCATATTGCAATTCTGCGGTTGCCAGATCCCGCAGGTCATCCAGGCCCCTTTATCACTTCAAATCTGATCTCCAGATCAGTGTATACTGTATACATGACCACTTGAATAATCAGATTACTGGAGAAATCCCACAGTGATCGGATTGTCACGTTGCCAGTGGTTTTAATCCTACGGCTGATCGGTGTAACCGGAACAATCCATCCAGGAGAAATTAAGCACTTTAAGTAGCTCCGTGTTCGACTGCCATCATCCCTCCTTTACGAAGTTCCTACCTGTGACGCAATTGACCTCTGATGATCCTTTGCAGCTATTTGCTGTATCTGCCTGGCACTTTGAGGACGTTAGTTTGTTCTCCTTCTCATAACAGGCTCTCAGCGTAGACACCACGCTCTGGACGTCATCTAACGAGACATTTAGTAGAACACGGAACAGCTCGTTATCGCTCTGCAGCAACGTTTGCATAATTAAAGGCCGAAGATACATTTTAGCTTGTCTGCTTTTGTGTAGGCGGATTGCTGTGCTGAAACAAGACGTCCGTTAACCTTAGTATATCCTGTCCAGTTAGCCATCTTTTAGATGTATGTGTTAGTACCGGTTTGGTCTTGATCTTCCACACCGCTTCCCTGTAGCAGTAGTCTGAAGGTTTTGGGTCTGTCGTACCTTGCCTTGGCGGATACCTTGTCCTTGGTGTCCCACAGCCTAAAGGTGATTTTATGTGATCGCATCTTAACAAGCAGCTCCCTGGTCACGTTTAGCTTCACAGACTGGGACCAGGCCAGCCAAACCAGTCCTCCTTCTTGCCGTAGCTGTAACACCTTCACACCGAAATAATACACACCACTGAGATTAAACCGATATTTGAGCCCCATGCTCTTGACTATGTGCTGTGACCTTACAGTATCACTGATGTAACGCCTTAAAAAATGCACAGGTATGTGCCGATTTTCTTCTGATACGGCCAGACCATAGTCAGATAGTCTATTAGGTACTTTAGTTTAAACAATACTATTAATTAAAACTCTATAAAAATCTTTAGTACTGTACAAGACATACTTATCTTTTAATTTTTTTTTTATCAAACTTGTCAAAGACGGAACACGAGAGCTAAAGCGTTCCTAGTATCATGACCGGCATTCTCATTTCTTTTATTACCTTTGTCTTGTTCTCCGTGTAGACCTTTGCCACCCAACCATAAAGCACCAGGTCTACTTTGGTTGGCTCACTGCTATCAGGCTGTAGGTTGTACTCAATGTGGTAGTACTCTTGTGCTTTGGGTGCTTCCACTAAACCACTGGGCAGTGCTTTCTTAGTTTTTTTCTTTACTATCGCCGCATCCGTACCTGGATCATCGTCATAAACTTGAGGAGGTAAAAAAAAAAAAAAGGAGGTCAATGCAAGAAAGTACAACCGTGTTGGCATTGCAACCAACAAATTGTTTCTTCTAAAAAGTACTGCAAATGAAAACGTTTCACAGAATCGGTGTTTCCTTTGCAAAAAACCTTGTCAACAGAATTCAAACCAATCATATCGTGCAAAGTTGTTTATTGGCTGCTCAATTGCCCAAGTGTTTGAGTAAACGGCTAAATCTTCTCAGTACAGGCAAATGTTATCGTTATTGTTTTGTGGTAATTCCACACGGACCACAGATGCAAACTATACAGTATGAGTTGGGGTCGGGCACGAGCATAACTCTTTAAAATAGGTAAAAAAAAAAAAATTGCACCTTTATTACGAGCAAGGGCAATACGGACGGTGCAGTTGACCGTGTAACCCAAGTCGGGTTTAGATGGCAGAGGGGTGTGGCTAAGCAGCGATCGAGGTTTTGTTTCATCAAAATCGCTCCCTTGACGTTCGTTGCTGTGGACAGCATTGACGCCGTCTTTGTTCCCGTTATGGGTTTCGGGCTTGGCAGCAGACTGGCAGTCATCGTCATCGCGTAGCTTGAGCGAGGCAGATCCGACAACCTCCATCTTGCGTCCACGAGGCCTTTCCTGAGTTCATTAAAGTAAAAGCACAATCACAAACAATAACATCGGCAAACTTCACGTCCGTACATATCTCTTTCCAAAACCACTGCCAGTGCAGAATTTGTTCCCTCCTTAGCCTTCTTGGAAGGCTTTCAAATGTTTTTTGGAACATGACTTCTTTTCTGTGATGCTGTGATTTCTGTGATGCTAGGCTAAGCACCTTGTGCTAGGCACACGGTGTTTTCAAAACCAAACTTTGCAAGCCCATTTCTTACAGACTTCACTTGAGCAGGGAGTTGCTGTCATGCAGGGAGACAGACTTTTACAAATACTGGGTCTGGGAACACATAGTTATTCCAGTTCCATTCCAGTCGAACTCTCACTGGGTCCAAGGGTGCCCACCCAAAACATCTAACAATACCATATGCTTTATGTTATTAAACATATAACATATGATACTGCACATTCTTTTGGGATGCACCAAACCCAGATTTGTTCATTAGACAACGTGCTTGCACTGCTCAAGAGCCCAGTGGCTGTGTGCTTTATTCCACTGTAGTAGATCCTTGATGCTCTGGGTTTCCTACCGAAATCACTCGCTCTTATGTTCATTGTGTTAACATTTACAGTGATTTGGTTGCCTGTTTTTTTGCAAATAACCATAGATTGATATACTCTTAGGCTATGCTAATTAAGATACCTGCCAGTTATGAGTTGTACAGGACGCCAGTGAACGCTCAAACCGTCTTTTCAGCCCAAGTAAAACTTTTCAAATGAAGAAGCGTGCAATTACTAGTTTCCAAGGAATTTGAGATTTTAAAATGCGTGGGCTTTTATGACAGAAACATCGGCGAAAGTCCCCGAAACAAACCTGCCAACCTGTCAACTTTAGCCGTTCCTTCAAACAGCAATCAAAACAAAGAAAGGTTTACCTCCGCTCACGGATTCAGTCAGTTCTGTCCATTGCTAAAATGAGAACAAACGTGCAGTTTCAGTCTTTATTCGCCGTTGTTGTTAATAAAAGAGAGATTTGAGGTCTCTACTAGGACACAGTGACGGACTCTTTTGTTGGACGAAATGCTTCGCGTCGTCTTGGAAACGGGGCTCGCGCCGTTAGTCCGTCGCTCACGAAACAATGGGGCAGAAAGTTACAGAAAGCAACTTCAATTTACCTCAACCAACGAAGTGCAGGTTTCCCTAAATAACAGAGGCCCAGACACGTTTTAAGAACGTGCTTTAAAAGCGCGTGACCATCCGTTAAGTAAACGTATCGGTTCGCACCAGAATTACCAGGTGTGTCCGGGTTAGTTTACTTCGGGTCAGGGAATTGCCGCCATGCACGTACTTATATTGATTTTTAAGAACAACGAGGATCTCTTTTTAATGAGGGGACCCCTCCTGGGCTGCTCCGGCTTGCAAAGCAAAACCCTTACATCACCACCAAGGAAAATTTGGCTGCCACAGATGTAATGGGGCATTGGTTCCCTGTACGTGGTCTGCGTGCCACCATCTTATCCTGAATGCAAGCATGTGAATTGCGCAACATGAAACTTGGATAAGCCAGGAGAATTCTGAAATAAAATGATGTGGTTCGGTTGGAGTAACTAGGTAGACAAGCGTAGGGGTGGCTACGTTGCCCTGGAGATATTTTGCAGATAGAGAAATGAATGCCTCCCACACCAGGGAGGATACTGATGGTGGATATCAGACAGGTATGACCAGACAACGATCCAAAATCCACCTTTCAATACAACATATTAAATGTTTGGAATGGATTTCACAAGCGGTAGACTTCAATAAAACTTAGTAGGTATTATACGTGCTGGACATGTAATGCATTAATATTTCTAAGCATAGCCACACTGATTACAGGTCAGTGGTCCAGCAACTCCATCACTGTGCCCCAACAGAACAAAATCAACTGACCGTTTCCGGCTTGAAGATAAAATGGAAACCTCATATATCATAGTTTCCAAATTCATTGATAGGTTTGTTGTGAATGAAAGGGCATCAGTGTAGTCTTTTTTTTCCCCTGAAATCAGGTACCTTCTCAGAAACTGCCTATTTATTAATTACAATTAATTAGATGATGTTCAAAAGCTCTTATTGGGGTATAGTCTGTATATGAACGGTTTTAGAAACAAAAGAGGGTAACGGTTAGAAGTTCCAGCAAATGGTTAACTGCTTTTCAAAAGTTTTTTTTTTTTCTTGGTGGGCTGTACGATTGGTCCAGCAGTAACGCCCCACACACGGAGACGCACGAGAGCCACTTTGAATACTACAACGAGAGGGAGAAGAGGGTGATGCTCTCATGAGTCACCCTCTCGTATTTTGCTGGATCTGCCCGATCCATTAACAAGCCTATACCCTATAAATGGATTTGTTATGAGGTAGAATGGAAACATCAGACGCGTGTGATCCTTACAGCCGGCCGGCGCGCAGGACACAATGGATAGTGAGCACGCTGGCTTATCATTACGGGCTGGACCGCGGCGTGGAGAATGAGATCATAGTTCTGGCCACCGGTCTGGATCAGTACCTGCAGGAGATTTTCCACCACCTGGACTGCCAAGGCGACGGAAAGATTCCCGTTGAGGATTTCCAGATCTTGTGCGAGATCTTGGGGTTGAATACAGAAGCCGAGCTGGAGGATTGCGACGGGATCTTGGAGGGCTTGCCAAGCGAGTTTACCTTCCGCCAATTCCACGCCAAACTGTGTGGCTACTTCAGCACCAAGGCGGGATGCCATTACGAAAACGGACGGCTCCTGGTGGGCAGAGAGAGCGAGCACATCGAGACCCAGATCCGCCTGAGGAGCCCGCTGAGGCGCCGGGAGAAGCTGCACAGCCCGGGTTCCTCAAGGCGCGCCGGAGACTCGTCGCCTGCACTGGATGGTTCCGGCTGCCGGCAGGTTTCGTGCACCAGGGAGTGTTACGAGGACATTGTGGCTTTGGAAGAAGCCGAAGATAGGATAACCAAACTGGAGGAGGAAAACGCAAGCCTTCGGGAACTGGTGGAGGACATGCGCGCCGCTCTCCAGAGTAGTGACGCGCGCTCTCTGGCTCTACAGGTAAGCGCATGGTTGATGGTTATTAGACAACGCGCCATTTGGTTTCCATTTTGCCATTCCCGTTCTTCTTGGATGTAAGCAGTGCACTTCCTTACCCTCTCAGATGCTCGCCAAGCCCACAATAAATGAGTAAAGTAGTAGGGTATTTAAACAAGCTCAACATACTCGTCCGTTCATTTTCATACCCGCTTAATCCAGATCAGGGTTGCGTGGAGCTGGATCTTAACCAGCAACACCGGACAGAATGCCAATCCATGGGAGGGCAGACAAACTCACTCGGTCACTCGTACTGGGACGCTTTTGGATTGTGAATGGAAACTGGAGTACCCAGTGGAAACCCATCCAGACAAAAGCACGAGTATGAATACCGAACACAATCTCAACTCTGATAACTGAACCAGGGAAACTCTGGAGCTGTGACATGACGGGACTAACCAACTTTGTGACAGTAGAAATGACTTGTACCGAGCGCAATGTCAGATCACCCTGATCTACCAGTCAAATGGTTTGCTAACTTTAGATGATTTGGATGGCTTGCACAGAGCTTTGATCTTTACTTCATCAGACATCATTCTTTGAGACTTTTATTATACAGTGCTTTTTTTTTACACTTTTTTTTCTTAGTTTAACCTTTACTTTTTCATTTGGCTCATGGCTCATACAGTACAAATCACTGAAACGGGCATACCTTACTGAAAAAAAAACAGACCAGCATGATGCTGGACCAGTGGTGACCAGTGTTTGTTGTGTTTTGAACATGTTTTTGCTGGGGATGCTGCTGACCAGTATATGCTGGTTTTTGGATAACGGTGACCAGCACACACTGGTCTCTGCTGGTTCTTGGATGGTTGCGACCAGTAGATGCTGGTCTTTTTTGAGTATGCTGGTGACTAACCTGCTGGTTGAACAACAAAACCAGCAAGATCATACTTTGCAACCAGGTTTGCCAGCAAGGTTATGCTGGTCAACCAGTGAAACCAGCACCACACCAGCAACATGGATCTGATTCTGGTCAGTGCTTATTCTTTCAGCAGGGTGGATGTGACGGTTCTTTTTCAGACACCATTCCTTGTTTTGTTGTTGTATAAAACCACCAATATACTGTGCATTTCTAAATGAAACTTTGAAATTGACCTGACCCGACTTAAAAAAAACCCAAACAAGCATTAAGCTGGTGTGGTGCTGGTTTTACTGGTTAACCAGCATAACCTTGCTGGCAAAGCATGATCTTGCTGGTTTTGTTGTTCAGACAGCATGTGCTAGTCACCAGCATACTCAGAAAAGACCAGCATGCGCTGCTCGCGACCGTCCAAGAACCAGCAAAGACCAGCATGTACTGGTCACAAGCATCCCCAGTAAAGACCAGGATGTGCTGGTCACCAGCATCCCCAGCAAAAACATGTTCAAAACACAGCAAACACTGGTCAACACCAAGTCCAGCATCATGCGACAGAAAAGTCGCAAGTAATAGCATAAAGTACAAACAAACATTTTGGGGTGAAACCCGGGCGATTTGGCAATGCTAAACATTCAGTCGCCGTTGACGTTAGCTAGCGTTACTGCTTTACCTGGAAACCCGACCAGCAACAACAACATTCAACCAACGGTGATATTTTTAGGTTATATTTATTTAAAACAAACACGTAAAGGTCTCAATAAAGTGTCAGTCAAGGTAGAAATGCGTGTGTAACGTGAAGGGGGTTTAATTTATTGCATTTTACCAACAGTTGTTTCCCTGCTGAAAAAAAAAACAAATTTTGACCAACATCGGATCCAGAGTCGCCTTAACCTGGTGTGGTGCTGGTTTCGCTGGTTGACCAGTATAACCTCGCTGGCAAAGTATGATCTTACTGGTTTTGTTGTTTAACCAGCATGTGCAAGTCACCAGCATACTCGGTGACCAGTGCATGCTGGTCTTCCCTACCATCCAAAAAGCAGCAAAGACCAGTATATACTGGTCACCAGCATCCCCAGCACAAACATGTTCAAAACACAGCAAACGCTGGTCACCACCAAGTCCAGCATCATGCTGGTCTGTTTTTTTTTTTTTTTCAGATGGGTTATTATACGAGTTGTGAGCAGTAGGAGAAGTGAGTACTTTTTGGGGGACAGTATTACAGAAGAGGAGCTCGTGTTTCCTGATCTAATAATCACAATTATAATAGTAACATAATTATTTCTTGTATGGGCATTCTCGTGTTTACTGATAATATTTCTTTCATGCTCACGCTGATGCATTCAGAGTAAGTGTGTGTGTGTGTGTTTGTGTGTGTGTGTGTGTGTGTGTGAGAGAGAGAGAGAGAGAGTGGGTGAGGATGCTGACATGGAGGTGACTTACAAAAGGAGCAAACACTGATGCTTAAGACATTAAGATGATGACATCACAACAGTCTAATGTACTTGCTTCATATAATGATTCTAACATCATTCTTTCTTGCCACTAGTTTACTGGTAATATTTCTTTCACGTTCACTCTGGTGTTTTGCCAAGGAAATAAAACGATCAACTAAAAACACGAGAAAGCAGCTGTACTTTATCCCTGATCTCTGCCATTACTGTACACCATTGCAGTACACTATCCTAGCCGGGTACATTCGGTCCCTACAGGGTTCGGTTCATGGCTGTGACCTTGGCACGCTCCCAAGTTTTGCTGTAAGGACAGCATGGGCTCCCGAAGTTCCGAAAATCTGATGATCCATGTTATACAGTGTTCCAAGGAACATGTTGTGTTGTGTGTCAAGTGCCCCGTAATGTTTGATTGGGTTTAGGTCAGGAGGCAGTGGAGAAAAGTCCATGATCGTTGGCTTCACACTGTATAATTTACCGTATTAGCACCTGGGATAACTTGGAGGCTTGTATTTTAGCTCTCATGCTCTACCCTGCTCATATTTTTCCGTACCATTTAGGTTGGACTGTGGAAAAGCCACGCAAAGCACAGGCCGGACAGCGGCTGCTTTATCGCCCGTCATAAACGCGTAGCTCAGAAATCCAGCACTCAGGGCAGAACAAAGAGACTCCAGGACTTGCGGCGAGAGACTGAGCTGGCCCAGGGTTCGATGGCCGAGCGGGCGGAGGACTCCTCGGTTCTGGACCAGAAGCTGGAGCAGGAGCTCCGTGTGTCCAGGGAGGCTGTGCTAAGACTAGAGGAGTGCAACCGGACCTTGAAGAAGGAGAAAGCTGAGATGAGGAAGAAGGTGGAGGAGGCGAGGGAGGCACTGCTCAGCGGCCTGGCCAAGGTGAAGGAGCTGGAGGCCAAAGCTAGCCACGTGTCAACGCTCCAGAGGCACGTGCAGCGGCTGGAGATGGAGCTCATGTATTACAGGTAAGGTCGGTGGAGAGGCAGAGTTCCTACGTGGACAAAACCGAAGACAAGGTCATAACAGCAGTGTTAAAGGCATAGTCACTTAATATTATAGACCGATATTTAGAGAACAGGGGGACTGATGTAAATGTTTGATATATAAAAAAAAAAGTCATTCAACTAGAAGCAATAAATGAGGAACCAAATTGCTGAACTTAAACAAGCAGTTATTTAAGAGTTAAATGTCTTACTTTTACTTTACAATAAATAAATAAATACAATGCAAATGAAAACAGCATTTAAGTACCAGATTTTTTTCTTTGCTTTCTGAGTGGGGAAATGTTGAAATGCTTGCGAAAATAAAAAAAGTGTTGGAGTAGGGCACATGGTAGCAGTATTTTTGTTCCCAGTTTAGAACAGCGAGTTGTAACGTAGTAAAGCTTTATAGGAACGATTCGTACTCGAGGCCTTTGCGAGCAGCCATCCAGCACTAGAGAAATACATTTTCTGGTTCTTGAAGAGATTTAACAACACTTTTAACAGCAGTTTTCTGAAGACAGACCTAAGCTAATAGCAGCCTTATACCATATGGGCTGTAAAGCTTTATATGACCTGAGCTTTATAAATGAACATACACGCAGCAATAAAGCATATTACAACAAATCTGCCGTACCAGTGACTTATAAGAGAACTGAATTCGCTCTAACAGGCACCTCCCCATATCTGCAACGCGAGAAATTCACCTAAAAATGCAGTAAATAAAATGCACTCCTGTGCCCTTTGTAAAACGCTGTAACCTCTTTGCGCTGTCCAAGTTCAGTTTAGTTCTGTAGATCTCTTTGCGCTTGAGCATCGTCTCAAAAGAAGCTTTACGCTTTTTTTTATTACCTTTTAAAAATCTAGGGCCAATACCAAACCGAGCGCACTGCCGAACGAACGCCGAGACTAATTTGTCTCGTTCGGAATGTCCCGGGAACCAAATATGACAAGTTGCGAAGCCGTTCGGTGACGAGGTTCGACTGCTATTATGCAAATGTTTTCAAATGTAACCAGTAGGGATGGGCGATACGGCCCGTACATAATATCACGATATTTTAGGGGACTTTTGCGATAACGATATATTTGGCGATATATTTCAACAACATACAATTGCAACAAAATATATTTTATACTTTAAGGTAACTGACCTCGCAGCATTTTGGGCTTTTTTCGTACCCGGCTACGTACCTCTGTTCGAGGCGGTGAAACGGATTCGATTTGTTGTTACAGACCTTTTGTGTAGCTTACACATCATATCTTACTGTAGTTTGTTGTTCATCGGATATTTTGGACCAAAACCACCTCCACGCTACCGAAGCCCCTCCCCTTTTTGGGACAAACTCCTCCTCCGCACAACCCACTTTCCGCCGTATCTGTTGCTCTGCCTATGAGATACGTACTGGACGTACGCCGTGCTCTGTCGGAATATCACGATACGGATGTTTTATGTCGTCTAAAAAAACCAAACCCGTATTACCCCGAACAGTACTATACGGCACACCCCTAGTAACCAGTCGTTTTTGTTTTTTTTTCCTCGAGTTCGTCCGATTTGGCCTGATCTCCCTTTGTGACGTGCAGCTGCTGAACGGTTAGCAGAGAATGCAGTCGCACGGCGGCGTACGTGCCATTTAGGCTTGCCTTGATGTGGTTCACTTTCTTGAGCGCAGACCTTGTTTTGTTTGGGTTCATTTAGCAGGCAACGTGTGTGGCGAGCGGGCAGCCTTCGGAACTGCGAGCAGCTTTGGCTACTTTACTGCTCGTTTCAGTGGAATTTCGGGTTTATACCTAGCCTGTCATTGGATTTTCCAACAGCGCAGGCATTTAATTAATGTTTACAGTCTGCTAAGCTGCTTTGTCTCGTTTTCTTTGATTAGCACCTAGGGCGTTTCAGATCCAGCGCGAGGTACGTGACCTTGACTTGCACTTGTCCATCCACATCTCCGAGATTTCTTTCGACCTGGAGCGTACGCGCTCTTACCCGCCGTGTGTGTACTTTCTCTGGCCGTGCTAGGAGACCATCCCCGTTCCTGCTTAGACACCAAGTAATTCATTTGGTCGCACAATGGGGCTGACACAATGCGAGAGAGCTCTTTTCACTCGGGGGCTGCCGCATTAAGAAGGGAAAAGGTCTTAGCCCGAAAACAGACTGAACGTTCCCATCAATCTTCAGCAGCTCCCTGTGATCTGTGATCTTCTTAAATAATAGATGAACGCTCCGGGCCTGAATCCTAGCAACTGTTTCCCCCAAAACCTTCACATAGCTGAAGTTCTGCATACGTTGCGCTGTGTAGTTAAAGCCCAGAGATTACTCTTTCCCCGTATCTTTCATCATAGTATGTCTAGAGAACCGCATCCGTAGGCCTGCTTAAAATGCTTCAGTTATCTGCCGACCAGTTTGCAGTGTTGACGTAGCCCTTACCGTGACCCTACAATTCGTGAAGTCTTAAAAACAACCAAAACAACAAGCAGCCTATCCATTAGGCCCTGCTGAAACTCAGTTGCAGTGAGTGTCCCTTAAATGAGCCCATTTTCCTAAGTCAAATAAAAGCCAGAGCAATAAACTAGGCTTTTACCTACGAGAGGTGGACAGTTTGGATAGCTTAATGCTCCGTAAAGTAAGACGACTCTCTTGATACGTCGTACTAAATCGGCGTGCCGTCTCGGTGGATAAGCGTGACACATGAAGGCTCCTTTTGAATTAGATCACTCAGAGCCTCATAACGTACACAACCCTCGGGCAGAAGTACGCAAATTCCCTTTTAATTACACTCGTTGCTAAGGGGTGAGTAAAATCAAAAAACCTTGTAATCTGCACGGACAGGCACCCTTTGTGTAAGGGATCGTACCGACAAGCTTGTGTAACACTGCGTTTATATGCCAGTAAGAAGGTCTGTCGATTTTCTGCCCTGTTAGGAATGCCCAGGTCATC
Organism: Parotocinclus haroldoi; assembly: GCA_034779995.1. Taxonomy (NCBI): domain Eukaryota; kingdom Metazoa; phylum Chordata; class Actinopteri; order Siluriformes; family Loricariidae; genus Parotocinclus; species Parotocinclus haroldoi. The sequence continues at coordinate 2,745 of JAUZST010053707.1, read as the reverse complement.
TGCCAGTTCTGTGTTTGTGAACGAGCAGCAAAACGGAACGAGACAGCCGAGTGCAGGGCGTGTTAAAATATGGCCTCAGCACACACTGCTAGGTTACTAACTCGAGTCAGTGTGTGCGCCGCCAAGCACCAAGCGGAGGGGTGCAAATCTGTGCACACAGCTGAAATCGGAGTTCGATCCATGCCTGGAATGAGCCTTCAGCTGAGCTCCATATCCGGGTCCAGACGTTGCCAGTTTCATTGTGTAACGCTGGACGCATGACGGGAACCAACCCTAGGACACACCCTCATTGACATTAGGACACTTTAGATACACTATGAGCTAACACAAGAGGACGTTAGGAGAACATACAAACTCCACACAGACGGAGTCCTGTGGGGTGATGACATTTTCGAGATGTGTGTGTTTCCAGTTCTGTGCTCAGGCTCTTTCCTGTTGAAGTGCAGAGCCCATTCAATGGTTTGATGTGAAAGAAAATAAGTGAACTGCCTCGCACAAAGCCATTACCTCAACCCAATGAAATACTGTTGGAATTAATTGTAACACCGCCACATCTTAGAGCTTGTTAGCCTGCATCAATGTCTGACCTCACCAGTTGTGGCTTAAGCGAATTCCCAAAGTCGTATGTCAGATTTGGTAACAATAAAAAGCCTTCTAGCTAATATAGAAAGAAAGAAGGATCAAAACATGAATGCCACACTTTCGGAATGAGACTCGTATGGAAAAAAGCTTGGTTGGTCACATACTTTTGTCACACTGTTCCCTTGTTTACGGCAGAGGGGGTTACGTTCCAGGACCACCCGCGATAAACGAAAATCGGCGAAGCAGGGACGCTCTATTTATTGAAGTATTTAGACACTATTTTAACCGTAGAACTTGCAGAACGTTCGGGTTTCATCGTAGGGCTCGAATGAATTAAGTCTATAATGAAACTTTCACAAACAGCGAACGCGACAGCGCAGATAAAAACCCGTCACGTCAGCGAGTAGCGACTCAGGCGGCCGACGCTCTGGTCTTACTTCTCGTTTTTGGTGAGTATTCATCCGTCGAGTAAATACGCTATGTACTGTAAAATCATAATATTTGATGCTTTATAACATTCCTTTATTGTTAGAATGATTATTTGAAATATATTTTGTATAAATGTTGAGATTTTTTGAAATGCAAAAGGTCCGCAAAAACCTGCGAAGCAGCGAAAATCCGCAATGTATTTTTTCCAGTCGTATTTTTTTGAAAACCCGCGATGCACCGAGTCCGCGAATTAAAAATGTATTTACTCAATTTACTAAATTAAAAGTTCATTCTAAATTAAAAGTCAGTTCTACTCTAAGTAATGCGTAGTAGACGTCTTGAATTTTTTAAATTTTTACTCAAACCAGATCTCGTTGCGTTATAGACTGAAATATGAAAGGTAGACGGCAAAACTGTTCCCCCGAGACACTTTGTCATTCGTGGGCCCGAATCGATCCTTGGGAGTGCGCGAGGAGAGCACACAGCTGTTGAAGGATGACCTCTCCAGGGTTTCATATCGGGCTGACCATGGGTCAGCAAGTGATCCATTCACCCTCAAATCATGTCTTTTTAAGTCCCTGGCCTGCTATATTTCTTTGCTTCGCCTCGGTCTACACATGCCACTATTATCCTTACTCGTCTAAAGTGGTCTCTTGAATTACCACCCGCCTCCAGATCCACCCGTGCGTCATGGTAACGGGCGGCGTAAACCTAACCCACATTTAAAAAAAAAAAACGAGTTCTCGAATGCAGGAACAGTGTCAATCATTACAGTTCCTGAGATGTGTTTGAGGTTTTAATGGGACTTTGATTTGGGTTTAGAGGTTTTAGAGTACACAGGGCTCGATTATAGTGTAGTAGCCACATTGTTTCAGTGCAACCGCTTGAAGGATTTGGCGATGAAAGAAGAGAACATTATACACTGTGCATTCCTCATAGTATTTTGTCAGTATTTTTTTTTTTAATTATCTTTTTTAGGCATTTCACACACAACGTAACTCAAACGTTCAGTCGTACCCGCACCGCGCCTCACTTCTAAGGCCATCGGTCTGTGATATTGCGATATACTGTGCAAACTGGCAACCTGAGTCTAAAACCCAATTGGGCTTCTAATGTTGCATAACATGCACAGCAGACTCGGGTCTATTAGCGTTAAGCTCTAAAAAGCACTTTGGCCCCTGATGAAGAGCGGAAAAGGGAGGTTTTGTTGGAGGCCGAGCCCTGCGGAGGAGACGCTGGGAACAGAACGGATCTACTGACTTCATTTCCATGAAAAACAAGAGCTCTAACCAAGTGTATCTTAAAGGGCCGGAGGCGTTTCTCACTTTCCAATAAATGCAGAGTAGCAAAAGGGGCCAGACCTGCAGGGACAATGGGGTCTGGAGACTGGAAGAACAGGAACAAAAGAGATGTTAGGGGACCATCTGGAGGAAGATGCAAATGGTCAGCTGTTTGTTCACTGGCTCTGTATCCTCTCAAAGGAGATAAAGCTGGAAGCTCGCTGTCAAATGCGAAGCGAATGCCTTTTTCGGTTTGGTCAGGATTGGTTTTAGCTCGCGGCAGCACAGACAGTTTGCTTGTTTGCAGCGGACACTCAGAATTCAAATGAATCTCTACTTGAACAATTTGGACATTGAACGAATTTGTGTTGCTCTCAAATTTGACCAAACCTCAGAACCCTAAGCAAAGCACTCAATGGTGCGATCTTCCAAAGACAATTATATATATATTATA
>JAUZST010053696.1:0-24335 GCA_034779995.1 Parotocinclus haroldoi | reverse complement strand
TATAAAAGACTGTAATCCACCTGTCCCTCTATATTATGGTTATGACAGATTTTTTGAAGTCAAAATTGAAACTAATACATTTTCCTGGTCAATCTGAATTGACAAAGCAACTGTAGTATCTGTGTTGTAAAGTTTTACTAACTAAAGGTTTGAAATTTGTTTCTATTATAGAACCAACCACAGCATAAAGCAAAAATGTTAACTATTTATAAAATCTTTCTTATTTATGTCATATTTAAGAGTTTCTTTCCAAAATGCAACACATGTTAATTATATCCTCTGTTTCTCAAATTTAGCGTGATTACAATTACAATTTACCAAGTGGTTGTGTTTAAATCTGGATGTAGGCTGTGTGTTACATAACATATCACTTCATTTTAAAATATAGATGTTGTATGTATAATACTACCTAGAAACAAAAATATAGGTAAGTGGAAGTCTGTAATCATTATGACCAAAAAATACAGTCCATGGAGAGCATGAATTCTAAATTTCACGCTCTTCCCCAGGGAGCAGCCTTGCATCGCTTTGCTGACACTGCACAGATTGTGATCTTGAAGAAGACTAGGTGTGAAAGTTGTCTTATTTATTTACAAGCTGTGTATTTTGAGATGTAAAGAGTGTGTATGCATGATTAGTTAAGAATTTGGAAGATTTACTTGTCTGATTGTTTAGAAGTTACACACTCTCACATACATCTACATTTGCAGCATTTAGCAGATGCTCAAAAGCGACTTACAATTAATAGTTTTACAATCCAAGCAGGTGTGGGTTAAGGGCCTTGCTCTTAGAACCCTGGACCTTCTGGTTCTGATCCGTAGTCCAGTAACTGTACCACTAGGCTGCTACAGTATAAGTACTAAGATACAGTATAAGTACTAAGATGAAATCATGTATAGTCTACTGGTAATACACTTACTGATATTCGAGTTAATGTTTACCCTGGAGCAACATTATAGTAACATTAGCCCAACATTCGGCCATTCTGTACCTTTATTAAGCAAAGGTTAATAAATGGTTATTGTTCAACTTTGGTCAGTCAGTCTCAGACGTTTTGTTCAGAGAACCAAAAAAAGCCAAAAAAACTGAGCAAAGCTGGACAGACTAGGCTGAGCTCTACTTATTCTCCATACTCACCAGACACACATGGCAAGTGTTAAAGGAGAAGACAGGGTCATGTTGAAGACCATTGCAAAAGTATAGAGCCAAGAGCACAGAGCTGACACTGATGAGTGCATGCACTGGGAAATTGATTCTTTTTTGCACTCAGAGATTTGGATGGCTGTCTGAACACAAATGGGTCCAAGTGAGTTGAAGGCCAGGCAAGGCCGTAGGCTGTACTGATTTGAATACTCCGCGGACACACATTAAATGGGCATTATGCAGAACATCTGCTTTGCAAAATAATAAAATCAAATGCAGACTTGAACATTTGAATCACCAGTAATATTGGAATAGGTAGTAGTCAGTGAGAAGTTCTAGCTCATTATTCATTTGCTTCCAATTTGTTCCACTTGTATGTGATTTTGTTTAAACTAATCCATATAGATTTTAACATCTAACATCTAATCTAACATTTGGCAGACAATTTTTTCTGGAGTAACTTACAAAACAAACAGAAACAGCCAATCAATGCAAATGTATTTATAAAGTGCTTTTCACAATAGTGCATTGTCTCAAAGCAGCTTTACAATCTTATATTATCTTAAAAGGCTAATCTTTAACTAAGCAAGCCTATTGCGACAGTGGTAAGGAAAAACTCCCTGAAAGTAGTAGGAAGAAACCTTGGGAGGACCAAGACTAAAAAGGGGACCCATCCTTCATAGGTGGTCTAGATGTTAATTAAATAAATACTTAAAAGTATATTAAGATATAGCAAAAGTAAGTAAATAACATAATTTAAATCAATAATACAATTTAAATGAGTAATGAAATAAATAAAATACATTTTAAAACAAAATAGATTATAAAATAACCACAATATAATAATATAAATGTATTCATTACCAGTCTAATACTACTCAGAGACTAACAAGCATTTCTCAGTTTGACATTAAGGGTACATAATTACAGTTGCTAAGCATACGCTTGTGAATAAGTTGACAGAAATGCACAAAAAAGAGCAAATATAATACAATACAGATTACCATTATCCTAGGTATTGTTTGAAAATTTTTCTTCAATGTTTTCAGAAATGTGAAGCTTATTCCACCAGTGAGAAAGGATCTGGCCTTGTAGGCATGGTTTGTTTTCAGAGAAGGGTGTACCAGGCGCAATGAAGCTTTAGACCTGAGTTGTGTGTGGGTGTGTGGTTGTGAACCAAAGAATGTAAATAATGTGGAGCAGAACCTTTTGAACCCTGAAAAGTTAGGACAAGAGTTTTGAATTTGATACTGGCAGGCAACAGGAAGTTAGTGGAGCAATGTCCACAAAGGAGTACTATATGAAAACTTGGCATAAAACATAAAAGTATTAGCAAAACAATATTACAATAATAAAGCATATAAGATCAAATAGTATAAAAGGATCTCGGTAGCTTTTCTGGATAGAAAATTATATATGCCAAGAGGTATTAGTTCAGTTCAGTTGTGTCCAGACTGAGCTTCAGATGGTGAAAGGTAAAGTTTGGTATAGACCATAGAGCAGTGATAGGAGAAGCCATGGAATCTAATGACTGAATTCAGATTTAGTGTACAGGCAGAATAGGTGTGTACCAAGAATTGATGCCTGAGGAAATCTGTTGTAATCCTATGGGGTGATGAAAGTGAACCTCACCATGCTACCTTGTAGAATTAGTCTTGAAAATGTGAGGAGATTCAGGCAAGTGCATGACCCTCAAATCCCGAACAGAGATGAGAATCTGATTATTTGCATTGCCAAATGCAGCAGACAGATCCAGAAGGATAAGTACTGAAGACATGGAATTTTCTTTGGCAGTGTGAACTGCATCAGTTACTGTGAGGAGAGCCTTCTCTCTCTGGGCTCTAGGCTCTCTAGGCTTCTCTCTCTCTGGGCTCTCTCTTTCCTATGTTTTTTTTATTCTTTATTTTGTGCACTTGTTTCATCCGTGACGTTTGGTTCTGCATAATCTTTGCACTTTCACATAAGAGACAGCAATCCTCTTCTAAGTACTTGCCAATTAAAATACTTGTAGTGTACCTTATATACAGTATCACTTTTTCACCTTATCCTACCCCACTGCATCAGTTGAGTGTCACTAATACAACTAATTCTGTGGGAAACACTACATTTGTGTCACCAATTCTTTGTCAGTGAACAGTCTGAATATTAAAAAATTTAAGCAATGAGCATGGGTTTTCTCCACCATGGCTGGACTACAGTAAGATGACTGAATGTTGACCGTCTTTGCTGCAAAATGGGTCATGAAATCCTCAAATGTTAGATTGAATATAGGTAGGGTAGGTGGAGGAAGAAGAAGTAGGTGGAGAAGAAAGTGATGAGAACAACTTAATCATATTTAAGATGCACCAGTTGATTATGGAGTGAAGAAAATCATTGGCTGCATTGCCAAAACAATAGAAAGAGGTAAGCCACACTCGATAATTAACCAAGTCTGTTGATGGGCTGTTTTTCTTCATTTTTCAGCACTATATAGAGGTGATCTATGAAACTGCAAAATGCCAGTTAGCCAGAGACTGGAGCACACTAGTTTTGCTGCCATGGAAATGATAGGACAGAGGGAGTCCAGAGACTTAGAGATTGCTTTGCAGAGGCAGCAGAAAACACTGTTAAGATGAGTGGACAATCACAGGGAATGAAAAATGAGGCAGAGTTTCCAACTGTCTTTTGATTGCCACTGTAGTAGAGGGAATAGTGTTCAGAACCAACAGAAGAAGAAAAGACATGAAAACAGATCTGAAATGTTAATATTAGTAAGTTTTTGGTAAAGCTGATATAGAGTGTTGCCTGGTCTGTGGGTTTGTGGTGATGGGGTGTGGGTCATTCTCTAGAAGTGAGCTGAGAAGAGCATCAAGCTAATCAATAAAATTGCCTAGCGAAACAGGGGATTGATCAACAGCTCACAGTCATCTGCAGTTTGCAAAACCCGAGCACAGTAATCCCATTAAATTCAAAACAGGAGAGTAGCAGTTCAGATGAAGAAGGAAGAAAGGACCATGTTGAAGAAAACATAACCTGTTCCACACCTTCTCTGCTTTCCTCCCATAATCCAAAGATGAGTGTTTGCTTAATTCTTGTTTCTTAGGCACCATTGATGTATAAGTGTGTGAGTGTCTAGTATGTATGAGTGTGTGAGTGCCCAGTGTTGTTTCTGCCTTGCACCCTGTACTGCCAGCTAGGTACCAGCTTTCCTGCAACCTTGACCAGGATTAAGTGGATAAGACATTGAATGAATGAACGTTCTCCAACCCCCAGCTGAACTTCTACTAGTATGGAGGAGCAAGAAAGCTGAATAGAGTGTAGCAGGTGTTGTTGTGTTTTCTGAGGTTACCCAAGTCTCAAGTGAAAACCAAGAAGTGAAGGGATACTGGCTAATAGTGCAGGCAGTGATGACGTTTCAGTTCCAGAGACCTATATTTACTAACAGTACCACAGTGACAGACCTAGATGGACAGAGAGGCAAGATGAGGAGTGACATGTGTAATGGGAAGTAGTGAGGACAAGGATCTTCTGGAAATACATAGTTAGGTGCTAAGCTGTCTGTCCGTGATGCTTTCTCGTTGCATTTCCTCGGCAGACTCTCGGAGGTAGACTCCCTTGTCTTTGTGAAACCAAATCTTGCTACTCCCACAGGGAAAACTTCCTTGTTTTTGTTCAAACCACTCGTCAGCCAGGTTGCTGCTACAGCTGCTGCTCCAATAAGATAACATCCAGATATACTTGAGTAGCTGCTAGCACTGCTGTATGTATTCATAACCTCAATAAGGAAGGTCAGTGAATACTAATGAGTCACTAGCAGTTGCTAGCAATAATCTATCCAGATTGGCCAGTTAAGAAATCAAAGCTAATTTTAGAGTAAATCCAAACCTTGCAACTAAATTGCAATTGTTAAGACTGAATCCTTACAAATAACAATAGTAGCAACAAAAACAACCAGTACAACAACTAGACTAAACCGACACTGAGTAGCATAAATGCAAACCACAAAGGAAACAAATATACCAATCAGAGTGCTTGTACAGTATATCAGTGCTGTACAAAGACAGAAATTTATTCTGAATAATAAGATATATTTTCATGAAGAGCTTTGTCATTACTCTCCTGCTGATTTAAGTAGTCGTCTATATTTGTTCCTTAAAAGCATGGCTATATCAGTATCCCCTCTGCTGCACCTTATGTCAAGGCTCTACACCTGCAAGCCATCTAGCTGTTATTAATATCCACGTGAAAATTGAGACTTTCATCTTCGAATAAGTTGCCTCAGTACACTTTGTGCACAAGGACAGCCAGATAAGTCTTTCAGCCTGGTCACCACCTGTGCTTTGACAGAGAACTTTTGAACGTTTCTAAATATAAAGGTCCAAACTCCCATGAAACTTTTCGAGGTTCAGGCCAAAATTCTTCATAGAAGACAAATCCCTGTAAAACCCTGTAAATGACTCCTAATAGCCAAACGCATCTAACTGTTTCAATATGGGCTGATGGTTCAGAGATGGCCACAATGTGTGATTTGATCACCATTTTTCAGCCTTCACTTGAATGATTTTCCTCTTCAAATCTTTATAACCGACGATTAAAGCCTATATATGGAGACTGAAGGAAGTTTGAGGTTTTAATATTTATGCCTCATCGCCATGACAAAACTCTTCCTTAAAAGACTTTGAAAAGCTGAGTTATATCTGTGGTTAAATACTGATCATCCTGATGGCAAACAATTTTGGACTGAAATGATCATTTCACTTGTGGAAATTCAACTCATATAAGATATATGCACAATATCAGATCTACGTGTCTGTGATGAACTATCTGCAATGCAATTTTCTCTTCTCATACATGTATGTTATAATTGATTGACATGGCATCTCCTTAGTGCTTTCTTACAATTCAACTTTTACAAGTACATTTCCAATCAAATATATAAACCATTTTGTTCATAATTGCTTTCCTGCTATGTATTCCTTGTACATATTCAGCCATTATATATCAGTAATATAATTAAGTCCAGTCTAACTAACTAAGTCCTAAACATATGCAGCTGTAGTTATACAGGTATGTGTTGTGCAAGAGCCATCTGATTGACAGCCATTTGCTTTAACAACGTATGTCTTAGAGATTATTGCAAATCATAAAAGGAAAAATCTGTCTTTCAACTCTGGATGTTGTGGCTGTAAAAAGCTGGTCAGCACAAAAGAAAATCAACTCTTTGGAAGCACGAACAAAGGCCAAAGTTAAAGAGTAATTAAACTGTGTGTGTGTGTGTGTGTGTGTGTGTGTGTGTGTGTGTGTGTGTGTGTGTGTGTGTGTGTGTGTGTGTGTGTGTGTTCGTGCGCATTTGTGAGACTTTACAGCTCAAGTGCTGGCTTGCTCGTTAGCTCATGTTTGCACTAGTTGCAGTTGTGACTTGGGTTGAGGTGTTTAGGGACTTTTTTGCACGTTACTCGTTTGTGTGTAGGAATTTCCACTACCTGTATATTATCTCTCACGTTTAACTATATAAATCTCTGAACCCCATAATCTTAGGTATTGCAGCTTTCCCCTATACAGGGTCATAACAGTGCACTGAACAGTGAAAATACATTACTGCATGTTCTATTATAATGATTATGCATTTTCATTAAATATCATATATCAATGTGTGATTAGAGACAACATGGGCATTGCCTGTACCTAATAGCAAAAGTACTGAATTTACAAAGTTTGAATATCCACAACTAAGCTATTGATAGCTCAGGAACATTCTTTGGAGAATATTAATTTTTTTTTTCTGTTTATGCCCCTGCTTAGCCTGGTCAGGGTGACAGGGGCGTTTCGAGCATATACTGGACTTTAAAAGGCACAGACAAGCATGTACCCCGAATGGGGTACCAAGCTAGGTCAGAAACACTGCACCAAAGGAGGAAACATGGCCTCCCCTCCCAGAAATGTACTGGCTTTTGGTATAGTTATTACTAGGAGCTGCTTTCTACCTTACATATAAATATTCCACTAATATAACCCATAAATTAATCCTAAGCATCCCCAGTGCCATGTAAAATCATGTTGGAAATGTTGGTTTTTTGCTGTAATTCTTTGCCAATATTTATGATGCTTTTTAGTTGTTTAAATATTGTGCATTTCCCACGAGATTTTTAAATCCGTAAACCTGTTGCCAAAGGGAATTTAAGATCTGATTTATTGATAAATCCATGTGGCTTTTCTGAAGTGTTTCTTAGCCATACCCACCTCATCCATTAGGACACGGAAGAGAGGTTTGCAGTAAGGCACATTTGACTGTTGGGTACATGAGGTGGCTCTGGTGCACCACAGCGGGAGATGAAAGAAAGCCTGTGCTCCATTGTTCATGGGTCTCTGAGGCCATACAAACGCCAAGGTTAGGGTCATTCAGAGGGAATTCCTCAACAGGTTTTTCAAGTTTGGTTGGAAGAAAACCCAAAACCTTCAGCTCACATTGCCTTTCTGTACCTCCCTTTCTTTCTCAAGTGATTCAGTCTCTATGAATTTGTATGTGCTGTTTTACCAGAGGGTCCTGAGTCTCATGGCTCCCTGGGATGGGGACTGCATGTGTGTGACAGGGGTGCACACACAGTACGTTTTCTGATTTTCAGCCAATAATATTTGTAACTAATTTAGAACTTGTTAACTGTTGTTTATTGAATAATTTCTGTATAGTAATTGTTTTCGGGTTTAAGGCACAGTGTCAATAAATCCAGTCACATTTACTATGAACAAATGTTGAACAAAAAACAAATCAGGTACAAATAGTAAATGTGATAACCATACATGCTTTGTGCAAAAAAGACTAGCACATTTATAAAACCAAATTCCCTACTGTGTTAATGAGTAATGTCATCAATGCTACCTTTTGGAAACAGTGTCAGAAACTGATATGGATATTTAAGGTTTATTTAGGTTAGGCTAGGTTTATTATTATTTTTTATGCTTCTGTTTATTAAAACTATTATTAATACATCAAGGAGGTTGGATCTTTGAAGAATTGTTTTCTTATCTTTCTTAAAGGTACTTTGAGAAAATCATCATTTGTAAAAGGCACTACATAAACAAATTTGCCTTCAAATTGGACTAGCTCTGTTTCCACCTTTATGTTTAATGTGAACATTATGGGTTAAATCAAATAAAGAATTCTGTCACCATATTCATTCTACTGAATTGTGGTAACAGGTCCAAAGGCTAAATCCAAAAGCAGTTCTCATTCAAGCTGTCCCATGTCTCATAACGCCTTTCAGACTCTCAGATTAGCAAAAGTAAGGCTAAAGAACAAATGTAATAGTGCTAGGAGCCCCGGCTGTGGGAACACTGTTAGATGAGGCAGACAGGAAGGCAGTGGACAAAAGGGCACAGAAATCCTCTAATCAGAGGTTATGTCACAGCATCCTCCTTTTTCTATCATGCATTTCAGCTTGCTGTTCTTGGATTAGTCCTAGCACAGGGAAGACAATTGAGCACAACAGTCTTCTCCTACAATATTTGATAAGATTGGGGATACGCAGCAAGCAATCAAAAAAATCTCTCAAGATCCATCAGGGTTTTAGATTGTGTAGTGTGATTTTTCCTTTTTAGCATAACCCAGATATCTTCAGTGGAATTTAGGACAGGGACCAGTGGTCAAAATACACAGCTCACAAAAAGGAGTGGATATTTTAAAATGAACATGAAGAGGATTACACAAGAAGTTCTGGACAATCTGATCCTGTCCATGCACCATCACTGTCAGTGTGTTTTGGCAGTCTTGGGTGAGCATGCACCCGACTGAACAGTCAATGTGTGACACTCTCGTCCAGTTTGACATGCTTCTGTTCACCCCCATGAATATATCACTTGCTACTCAATCACGATAATTGAGTCTTATTTGATCTTATTTACGTAATCAAACAACTTTGACTTTTCATTTGCTTGCCTGAGAATCTTGTTTAATAACATAATATCAAATGCTTCCTTTAAATCACTTAATATTCATTTTGAAATATTCCATAATTTTTGTGAGAAGTGTAACATCTTCTGTGGATGTTCCCTGCCCTGATGGTCCTCATTGCTTCTTGTTTGTTCCAGGCACTCTGGTTTCTTCCCACATTCATGCATAAGACATGCATTAGGCTGACTGGCCACTCTAAATTGGCCCATGATTCATGTGTTGATGTAACCTTGTGTCTGATGCTGATGCAACGGTAAATACAACTAATTAACAAACATCACTGCCCTGAAGGAAACCCAAAACGAAACCTGACTAATTCTTTCTGACAGAGACAATGTATTTAAATGTAAAATCTTTTAAAACATCAAGGAAGAGAAATGTAATTTTAGACGTTTTGATTGCTGACCATCTTCTGCAAATCTCCAACTATCATGAGAACCTTAACAAAATGCACTGGCTGCTACATACTTAATATTGAGTCAAAATACTAACAGACTGTAGCGTTGTTATACATACTATTCACTGGGGTGAGCTGTAGTGATGCAGGTGAATTGATGAAAGGACTCTTAGAGTCATTGCAACTCCATGTTTAAAATCTTTAATCTAACATAACTGTTGGTAGAAAATGTGTCTTGGCAAACTGTTCTTAGTTAAAGTGCCTCTAGGCTTTTTAACTGCATTACTTAACAACATACAGTGGAACTGGACAGTAATGTCATAGTGGATACTGCAAGATACTGCTCTGTCAACAATGAACAAGTCACTGACATTTAAGCTAGGTCCTTATCCCAAACTGTATGTTGTAACATTGTGTCCCTTGTAAGGGTTAGTCTAGGTTTATGATTAAACTGTCAATGCATACATATATAAAGACATTTACATATACATTTATGTCATTTAGCAGAAGCCTTTATCCAGAGCAACAATTAATGCAGTTTTACAATCCAATCAGTTGTGGGTTAAGGACCTTGCTCAAGAACTCAACTGTGGCAGAGGTGGGTTTGAACCCTGGACCTTCTGGTCCATAGTCCAGTACCTTAATCACTAGGCCATCACAGTCCCAAAGACCACAGGACAGTGATGGCTTAGCATTTCAGGAGCTGGATTTTGGATCAGAAGGTTGAGGGTTCAAATCTCACCTCTACCAAGCTGCCACTGTTGGGTCTCTGAACCAGTACCACAACTGCTTGGATCGTATAAGTTGCAAGTCGCTCTGTTTGCTATTTGCTGTAAATGTGAAAATGATTCAGTATATTTTGGTCTGACCACATAAAAAAGACTAAATATGTGTACTGTATATGTTAAATATGTACCATGTGAGTAATGTGCATCTTCTTCTCTTAATTGTTTTTACAGTTAATGAGATCATAAGGAACGACCTCTCCAGCATCTCTGTCCATAGTCACGCATAGCGACAAGGGAAACAAATCCTGCTGAAGAAATGGACTTGTATGAACTTGCATCTTTACCCTTTCCTAGGAAACAAAACGTATGACTCCACATAGCCTGATTGCAATAACATTATATGTGCAGGATCATTTCAAAGGTTGACACAGGGCTCTAGCAGTGAGGACTGAGTGAAAAGCAGCACTGTGGAATAACAATCTCTTACCAAAACAATGTGTGTGAACTGATGGACCAAGCCCTGTGTATTAAGCCTTTTTCCTCTATTTCCTCTTCTGCCCTCGTGTAGCTCTTTAAATTATTACCTAAAGTGCAATTTTGCCATTTTTTCATATGTAACGTATGCCAAAAAGCCTTAAATCGGATGACCCTGTTACTCTGTTATTAGCTAAATGAATCCTAGCCATTCCATTGCTTATTATCTCATTGTTCAGCTGTTATGAAACTGGAACTGCATTCAAATTGATTGCAGAAGAAGAACCATATTTATTGTCTTGACCCAAGCTGGAACGAATTGTAGACAAGCATTAATGCAACAATATGTATTTTCATAGTTAGACCTGTCATGTTACCTTTAAACCTAGTACATTTCAAAACCAAAGCTTTTATTCAGGTAACAATGAGAAAATCTGTTTCTGAACTGCACTACCTGTACACTCTCTGTGCCTCTGTGATCAGTGTGCCTTATTAGCATTATACGATCTCAAGGTTTACTGTTTTCACTCAGATGCATGTTTTCAACTTTTCCTCAATTAATGTATAATCATTATCTTTCCGATGACAGTTTTGTTTTTCCTTTAGTTTCCTAAAACCTTATACTGTTATTATTTTATGCCATCATTTAATAGGTTATTAGCTAAGGTCTGCACTTTACTTTGTACTTCTCCTTACTGATATCTTGAACAATTTGTATTATTCGTTTTTCCTCTGACAAACAGTGAATACTCAAATGCAATACACTAGGATATTGGTAGGATAAGGACATTATTTTTCTTGCCATCAACTTGTATCCCAGTTAGCACATGAAGCTTTAAAAAAAACAAAATATGCACAATAAATACATTTACCAGATTGTTTAGCAGAGCATCATTTAAGATTTAAAGGATGAGAATGCTATCCAGTTCAAAAAGTTACATTTTTTGTGTCTTAAAAAATTAAGACTGTATATAATTATAAGAAGAAAAAATCCACAAGGGAGCCTGTTCTGATGCATGGTCATTTCTCTATACTTTAGAAATAGCTTTTTTGTATAGTAATTATAAACATCTAATCAATTTTCTGTACTTTCCCTGTTGAAAGGGGAAAAAGTGATAGTATGGTTACTATGGATCCGGTATTCAGCCTGATGGTCTGGTTCAGGTCTGGTATAAAATGTTGACCTGACATTATAATGACTGGTTGAGTCACACTCTAAACACGTTATTTGTTTAAATTAATAAAGTGTACATCTGCCCCTGTCTTTTTGCTCTATCTACTTTATCTTTTTCCTTCTTACATATAAACCTGGCCTGTGAGCAGTACTGCTCACTTTAATTTTGATTGGTTTGAATTATCCATTAAACAGTATACTAAATTTTGCTTGATTAAATTAATCAGACAGTGCTGTCTACACAGGCCATATGACTTAGCTTAGTAAATAGATTTTTTTTAAACTACAGTCTTTAAATATTCAGTGTATTGCTTTGGATTTATTTGATTTAACAGACAGTGATGCCAGCATGTCTTTAGGTCAACTCATTCCCAGGTTCAATCCCGGGGTGGAGCGGCCTGGGTCCTCCCCATGTTTGTGTGGGTTTACTCCGGGTACTCCGGTTTCCTCTCACAGTCCAAAGACATGCATATTAGGTTAATTGATTACTCTAAATTACTCTAAACTAGTCTTGAGATGAACTTGTGTATAGATATAACCTTGTGTGTGTCGCTAAGATGACCACTGATGCCTATAGCAAAGTTAAAGAAGCCAAATAAACAATAAAAATTAGATGTTAAATGAATAAAAGTGTTTATTTAAATCATCACTCAAAGATGTCAGCATAGGCAATATGACTGATATTTGTCTTTTGCTCATTTAAAGCTAACCATTTAATACTGAAGTTTTCATTCATTAAGCATAGATTAAAACTTCCAACACAGGAAGCAAAGTGAATTATTTAGATGAATTAGTGTCACTGGTGGTTTCAGAGACGGTTAGTGGTGTGGATTACATGTAAAAGAGAACGAACAATTTTCTCACAACATATAAACTGGGTGAGTTTATATCACAAACACAATGGTGTGTATACAAAGTACACAGAAAATAGGAATGCAGACTCTGCATTTTGTGTATATTGCACATGTGGCACACACCAGCCTCCCACGGCTGTTTCCGGAAATCTGGGAGACTTTAGTGAAAGCAGAATTCAACCAAGTTCTTCAAGTTTCGAGTATTTTACATAATGTTTTAGTTTTAGAAGATATAAAATTACCATTTCCCAAAATAACTGATAAAGATAAATGGCATTAACTAAGAAAATATTATATCTACTTTGTACTACCTATCAGTATATTTGACATAATATATTAAAGCACATATATTTGCACCTTCCTATGAGTAAAGGAAGGGAAGAAAACCTATTAACTTATTAATAATAATCTTAATATTTAAGCTTAACCTTTAGATATGTGATTATGTACATATATTATTATCCATCTTCCCCACACGGGAGACCAGCACACAGTCACAAACTAAGGGCCATTTTTAGAGATATCCTAACACATCTTTGGACTGTGGGAGTGCCTGGAGTAAACCCATGCAGACACGGGGAGGACATGTAAACTCCACACAGAAAGCATACAAACCTCTTCACCTTGGTATTGAAGCCAATTATATTATTATTATTATTATTATTAAAATGTCTTAATCATACACATTTAAACATATCCACTAAACCTATGAACTAAGTGTCATGCACTTAGAATTGTAGATGTTATGTGCAGAACATGTGGAATTGGTTAAACACTTCAGTGGCTCTCGTATTGAGACTTTCAGAGCTTTTCACCTATTCAAGAAGTTAGTTCTGTTCTGCTCTCTGCACACTTTTGCGATTAATTAAAAAGCCAAGGCATATTGTCCATCATTCAAATCTAGTGGAAGACTGTGGAAGGGTGTTCTAAAAAAAGATAAACTTTTAATATACCACATGTAATTGCTTTACACAGACTGCACAGGAAGCCGAATTTCCTCTACAATTTCACTAAAATGCAGCAGTTTACTAATGGGTCTACACTATTCACTATTTATATTCACCATATTTATATGGAATATTTTATTGGCGTTGTTGTACTCATGTCTGATTTTGGTTTCAAATTTCGTGTGCATTTCTGCCTGCTCGGTTAACTTTACCTTGTCCACAAAATCTGGATTTATTATTATGTTTTCGCATTTAATAACAATACTGAAAAATGGATGCTGTTGGATTCTGGTTAAGTTTGAGAGAAGAAGGGAAACTTAATTCATTAAAATCATCAAGATTTAATATAATGATAATTCATATCAATTTTCGGTTTAATACTCTATAATAGTATATTTTACAAAATCTCACAGAGATTGGCTATTAGGCTGTTCATGGGTCCTGGTGTGTATTGAATGAACATGTGCTGGTTGAATTAATGGGAAAGAAGATGCACATTGGACCACGGGAACCATTCTTCAGGAGCAGTAAATAGAACTTGAGCATGTGCACTTATTGTACAGTTGTTTCTAATTTGCCCCACCTGAGTGCATCACTTTGCAGGTGATTGGTTAACTGAATGCTACACATCTTATTCATCAGATGTGCACGAGATCTGCTTTGGACTGAAAGTAACAGTTTCAACTGAACAGTATTTTCAAAATGTTTTCAGGTCACTCAGAGCTGATAGTCTCATATTAAGTCTTGATCCACTCAAGGATGTTTTCTTGTGATGGAAAGGTGTTCTCAAGAATGAAGTGGCATTAGGCTTCCTAATTAGAGCTTTTAGACCTGCGGCTCTCTAAAGCTGCTTTGACACATTATTCTATTTTGACATATAAATACAAGACAGTTATAGTTTGCACATGGAGGCAGAAAGATTAAAAAATAATCTAAATGAAGAAAAGATTGCTGAAATGAATGGGAGTGTGCAAATAGAAAAACAGCTATTCACCGCAGGCTCCGTGCCAGGACCCCTGTGACACTGAGATGGTAAGCATATTTTCCATGGGCATGAATCCCCACTGACACAACCATGGTGACAGAGCTCTCTCTGACTGCCTTATCATCTAAGCCATGCCCAGGAATAACAGCACTATTAGTAGAGTATGGTGGGTTTTTATGTAAAAAAATTACTCATTCACATAATTACTTGAGAATGAGTGATGAAGTTTCTTGTGCAAAAAAAATACTAAGTTACTCATTACTTCTTATAGGGGCACTGCGACTACACTGCCTCAGACCCTACAGTGCTGGGGTAGCATATCGGACTGGAGAGACACCGCCGCACCCTTAGTCATATTTGTGAAAGTCCTACAACATACCACAACACAAGATAAAGCCATGTACTGCATAACAACATAATTACACAAAGAGTTGTGAATAAATATACTCAGAAGGCATACACTGAGTTAGTGCTAAATGAACAAAGACAGCCAGAGGATTTTGGGTTGTAAACAAATGCATGAGAAATTGATTGAAATGTTGAAAAACAGTGCACCTCCAATACAGATCAGAAAGAATATTGCATATTTCATATTATATCAAATCAAAAGGCAATTCAAGGAATCAGGATATATTTCAGTGTGTAAAACTTAAGCTGAAAGCCAGTGATCTTTGACCCCTCAGACATCGCTACATTAAAAACAGTCATTCCACAACAACCGACACAACCACATAGGAATTATTTTGGCAAACCTTTGTCAAGCACTACAATACAGCCTTACATAGACAAATGGCACTTAAAACTTAACTGTGCAAAAAGAGAAGCCTAATGCTAACCATGTCTAGAAGTGAAATCAACTGCTCTAGACTTGGAGGCAAGTAGGAATGGACCAATCGTGTACTGTGGCTGGATTAATCCATATTTTTTAAATAAACTCCTTGTGCTGCGAACCATAGATAAAAAGGACCATCCAGTTATCAGCAACAATTGCAAAACACAGGGTCTGTCATGGTATGGGTTGTGGCAGTGCCCTTAGTCAAAGTCATGTCCAGTTGTGTAGTGACAGCATTAACGCAGAAAACTGAGAGCTTATGAGCAACATAAGCTGCCTTTTTTTTCCAGGGACGACCAGGCGTTTTTCAACAAGAAAATGCAAAACCTCATGCTGCACAGATTACAAAGTCATGACTGCTAAGGAAAAGGGTATGGGTACTGTACTGATCTGCCTGCAGTCCTGACCTGTCAGAAATAGAGAATGTGTTTTATTGTGGTTGTAAGTGAAACATTTAACAATTAGGTTTCATATTTGAAAGGTTTGTTTCTACACTCGCTGACCATTTAATCAGTTCCACTTATCATGCAGAAGCACTCTATAGTTCTGCCGTTACACACCTCTGTCCATCTACTTCTCTACATACTATGTACGTCCCTTTTACTCGGTTCTCTATTGGTCAGGACCACCAGAGATCATGTACTATTTTGGTGCTGGATCATTCTCAGCACAGCAGTGACACTGACGTGTTGTGCTGGCATGAGTGGATCAGAAACAGCAGTGGTGCTGGAGTCTTTAAACACCTCGGTGTCATTGTTGGACTGAACATTGTGAGCACTGATGAAGGATTAGAGTATGATTAACACAAATTGTGCAACAACAGATGAGCTCCTCTCTTTGACTTTCCATCTACAAGGTGGTGCAAATAAGGTTGACACGTCTAACAAAGTACACCGTGAGTGAATACAGTGTTTAAAACTCAGCAGCAAGCAAGCCACAATAGCACACATCAGTGTCACTAATGATCCACGCAAATATTACCTAATATATGGTGGTTCTGTGGGGGTCCTAAAATGAGACCCGAGTAAAAGGGTCTAACAGAGTACAGAAACAGATAGACTACAGTCTGTAATTGCATAACTACAAAGTGGTTCTATTTGGTAACCAGACCTTATCAAATGGACAGGGTGTAAAAAAAACATGGACGGGTGCCTAATAAAGTGATCAGTGAGTGCAAACATGCATTTAAAGTTAGACTGGCTCAAACAACACGAACACGGAACGTCAGATTTATTGATTTCTTAAACACACAACAGTCTCATAAAATACTGTTACATTTATTTGCATTATTGTAATCTTTCACACACTGCAATACACTTTTAGACGTTAATTCGGATCAAAATTACCATGATCATCAATCATGAATTAAAGTAAAACAATAGGACAAAAAGTTACGTAGTAAACGTACAACAAGAGTCAAAGTGTCACGCATGATATATCTACCTTATAAAGGAATACATTGGATCGTTTTTAATTACCAGATACAAAACAGAAACAGATAAACATCGCCGCCATGTGGTCATTTTACATTACAGCATGATCTAGCAGCAGATGCCAAAATTCAACTACTCAAGTAGTGGCAGACCAATGGTTAAGCATGGTTTACATAAGGTAGTGCTGCTTTTCAAATGTAAAGTTTCTTCCCCACTTATTCATACAGCCGTTTTACAATCAGATTCCATAATAAGCATACTACCTGTGAATGTAGCATAGAAGATAGGATGATTACAGGAAATATCGGCCATAATTAAACTTTGATCAAAGATCTCATAAGCATGTGTAAGAATAGTTCTTACAAATGAATATAACGATGTTGAAATATTAGTAGTAAGTGACAATACAATACTGTTATAAACATGCTAGACTACTCAATAGTACTACCAGGTTTTACCTGCTCTGTAAGTGCAAAAACTGTAAGTGGGCACATTAAATACACTACTCACAATAATGGGAGATTTCATTTGGAAGGATCCCCCATTTTTTGTGAGCAGTATAAAAATATTGAATATTGCCAATGTGCTTGGATCTATTCTGCTTGCTAGTTCAGTTACTGGCGAACTGCCTAACTCACCAACCACGAAGAGTTAAAGACAGACACACTAAATAATACAGAAATACAGTATTTCACAAAAGTGAGTGCACCCCTCACATTTATGTAACTATTTTCTTTTCATGGGACATTACTGAAGATATAACACTTTCATACAATAATGTAGTCAGTCTGCAGCTTGTATGACAGTGTAAATTATCTGTGCTCTCATTATAAGTCAACATGCAAACATTAATGACTAAACTGCTGGTAACAAAAGTCAGTACACCACGAGTGAAAAAGTCCACATGCCCTTTTTAGCTTTCTCTCGAACTCTGAATTTTGAAGATCTATCCTTTATGCAAAAAAATCACATCTCTTCTACTCTCCACATTATAGCGTATCGATATTTTCATGGCTGTTGTTCTTGTTCATATACTTCAGACCCATCTATAATTTAGCTGTACTGAACATTCAATACTGCATGTGTCAACGGAATTAGACCACTGGACTTAATCAATCAGGTTATTCTTGCAAATCTGCTAAATTAGTTAATGTAATGTAGTGCTACAATAAAGTATTCCACCTCATATACAAGTCATACATGCTTTAATCCTATTTCTTTATCAGAACATCAAACTTCTAAAGGATTCGGACATCTGGCATATCATTTTCAACACTGGATGTTGCATGGGTCACCTGAGGAGAACAGCTTGTAGACGTTGACTAACGGAAACATTATTACAGCACCCAATAGTGAGCCCAGCTGCACTACTGATCCACACCACACGAGAGCGCTGTGACCTTCATCACGCAAGATTATTGCAATGATCACCTTTACATAGGACAGCATCAGAACAAAAAGCATCCAGGCTACCACCTGTTACAGAGAAATGGTATCATTACCAAAAATAACTTAACCCCAGTAAAGTGTGTTTAAGTTAATTTTCTATGACATGTGGCAATTGAAAGATTTACAAAACACAATCTAGGCAGAATGCAATTTTAAACCACTTTATGAAAATCATTTCTTGACTCACTATTAGAATGGCTCCAGAGATGTGGTTGACCAGCAGTGGACATGGACTCAACGCTGCCATGCCCATGATGTAAACACCAATAACTGAGCCAGAAGCTGTTACTAATCCCATAAGCAGAAGTGACCTGTTGAAGAGATAGAACGAAGCTTTCAGAATTTCTGTGGTCTCCTTATGATCAGATGTTTCCATCAAACGAAATTGTACTATAGAAAACACAGTTACTGACCTTTGAGGGTAGATCATGGCAATTAGGCATGCCAGAGGGTTTGCTACAGCAGCTAGTGTGGCAGACCAATGGTAAGCATGGTTTCCATAAGGTAAGCAAGAGTAGGACTGAACAGATAATAATACAGAGTTGGTCAGAGCATTCACCCAGGCCAGAATGATGAAGATGTACATGATTTGCGCCCAGCTGTAGGTTCCTTTGCCAAACATCCGTTTTTTGACACCATCGACAGCATTCATCATGTTGTCCTGCTCAGAACTGTCCTTTTCCCTAACAAACTTTGAATTGCCAATGACACGTTGGTGTTTGCAATCAGCAGAGTGCTCTTGAGCCACTGCAGGGAGGCAGTTTAAAAGAAAGAAAGCTACCAAGCACATGACCATCATGGCTGCCAGGAAGATAAAAAAGGCATCAACCGAGAAGTTAGCTGGTAAGTAGTGTTGTATGAGAAGATTTGTAGATATCACAGATTCATTTCTACCCTGGAACTCCAGTGTGCTATTATGATGCGTGCCACTGACACACTTTATGGAACCCACTCCTTGAATCAGCGCAACTATTGCTGGAATGAGCCCGCTCAAACCTTCACCAGCGTAATAGGTAGTGAGGTACTCCGGCCTGAGACGCATCATAAAGGGCAGGAAGGTCACAGACGATGTGCAGTCGACAATGGAGATGAAGAAAGTAAGGAGCAGAAGATACAGGCTGCATTCACCTCCTTGTACCACCACCGTCTCCTTCCAGAAGAAAGCCAAAAGAAGGCTTGCCACAACCCCAAAACTAACAATGAAGTAAATCACAGCTACCTCATTGAGCTTTCCTGGTTGAAAACGGTGCATTAAGGTAACAAAAAGAGGACCAATGTTAGCAATCTGGGTCAGGACGGAGAGATAGGAGGGAAGGTACCAACCTTCAGGCACCTGTGGGACTATTAGGGGCAGTTCCACCCAGAGGCCACAAATAGTCACCCAGGAACCCATTCCAAACATGCAGGCTAACATGTGAGTAAGGAGAGGCATGTTGTACTTATCTTCAATTTGCAGCAAATGCAGCCAAGCGTATCTAGCAGATAAGGATTATTTTATAAAACAACACACATCACAACATACAGTATATTTCATATAAAATGTACAGTACCCTTCACAATTATTACACCCCTGGTAAAGAAGAGTAAAAAGAGTTAAGAAATTCATCGTTCAGTAAATTAGCTTAATTTAATTAGCGTGACACATATAGATTTTTTTTTAGAAACATATAGTAACTGAAGCATTGTTTTAATTTATATTTTGCTTTCGTTAAGTTGATTATTGTGTCACAGAACTTTCCAGTATACATTTAGGAAACGCTCTTATCTGACAACCGATGGTCTTAAGATCCAAGCAATTGTGACTTAAGGGTCTTGCCGAAGGAGCCAACAGCAGTGGTTTGGCAGAGGTGTACTCTTCAGATCCACAGTCCAGTATATTAAAAACTAAGCCACCACAGTCCCACAAATACCTACTTGCCTGGAAAAAAAACCATCTAAACAATTCGGGCAATAATGAAACTGTTCCACTGAACTGGAACTAACAAAGAGACCCATATTTGTTTTATCCACACATACAATGAGAAGGATGGTCACTGTCACAAAAAAGGAGCATCTTGGGGTCACCAAGTACCCAAAACAATTATCGTACATCATGTCCATCTAATCACAAAAGAATGAATCTGAATTTTGCTACATGCTACTAGGACCATGTTACTAGAACTTGAATCATGTTCTGTGGTCAGAAGAAATTAATCTGAGCTGTCTGACAACAAACACTCAAGGTAAATTAGGGTACAAAGAAAGATGGCTACACTGAGAGGAGCGGCATCGCAAGAACAACACCAATAAAAAACCTGTGTGGTGACTGAATAATCAGGAAATATTCTGTAAAGAGGAATGATCTCAAATCTCCTTCTCTGTATTGTCCAACCTTAAAGGGATTTTTGTTATTTAAAGAGTTGTATCAATTATCAACCTTTACTCATCTTCATCCAATGTACCAGTAGTTGTGGAGGAAACTAAACAGACTTGATCTGAATCAAA
Organism: Parotocinclus haroldoi; assembly: GCA_034779995.1. Lineage (NCBI taxonomy): Eukaryota > Metazoa > Chordata > Actinopteri > Siluriformes > Loricariidae > Parotocinclus > Parotocinclus haroldoi. The sequence continues at coordinate 3,508 of JAUZST010053696.1, read as the reverse complement.
TGTTTTGTAAATAATTAGGAAGCTTGGTAAATCATTATGGCTAGACTTTGAACATTGAACATTAAACAACGTTGTCTAAATGCATAGTTTAATTAATTTTGATAAACTGAAAAATGGGACAAAGAACACCTGCAAACAACTACTACACACAAGACAAAACCTTGCTAAACAATTTGATATTTTACTTTTACAAAAACCTGGATCAATGTTGCACAAAACAAAATAACTACAGTGATTCCCTGCACTGATTTAAAGTAGTGCACAATATGTTGTGTGGATGACAGAGCTTTAAGAAGCTTCAGTCAGTTTGTAAAATAAACCATTTCTGATCGATTTAAAAGTTACACAAGGACTACGTTCCATGCATGAACCATGTCTCACACATGATAATTAGCAGCACACACAAGAAAAATTACAAGCAATGATGTGGTTTTGCTAGTACTAAACAACAGCAACAAAGTTCATAAAAGATAAACAATAAGGTGAGTTACTTACATGCCAACCAGTCAGATTTGCTCTGAGTGTGCATCTTCCTACCAAACATGATGATCTGTTTGTTGATGTTTAATCAAGGAAGGCAGTTGATTATACTTTGACTTACACAATATATGCACTTTATTTGCACTAGGCATAAGTTGAGTATAATGGCCATATTACTACCATAATCATATACACATTAAAATATCCACAGAACTATAAAGTATAAATAATACAATTATGCAATACATCTTATAAACCCTGATAAATAAGAAGTCTATTTCCCAATTCGATTCAGTTCTCCTGCATATTAAAAACATTCTATGATCACTATCGAAAACTACATTTAACCAGACATGCGAAAGAATTACTATTACTATAGTAAAAATATATTACTGTTACTATAACTTACATACTTGTTTACAGTTGGGAGGCCAGTACATAAAAATCTGCCCAGGTTAGGTAACCTTAGTAAATTTGTACCTGGGCAAAACATTAATTCCTACCCAGGCTGTTTCATTTATATAACACATCAAGCAGCAACTAGTAGCAAATAGCTTTTAATTACATGTTTTAGTACAGCATTATGCTGTCTGGCCAGGCAAAAAACACCAAGGAATCCTACTGAAATTTGAAGAAGATAAGAAGAATAACAAGAACTTGTATTACCTTATTTTTTAGAAATAAAATAATTTAATCATTAGGCGTTTAGTCATTACAAATTTGTTCATTTCAAAACCGTACAATAATCACAAAAATCATTAAAATAAAAAGATTTACAGACAAACAGTGTAAGTTCGTGGTTTTAATTAAGATATGAAAAAACATTCTCTATCCCCTACCACTCCCTTTTGAAGAAAAAAAATTTGCAAATACAATTAAAATCAATCAAGCCAAAAATATTTCAGGCAATTTTCAATATAATAACAATTAAAGCTACATGGAAATTTTACTTGTGCTTGCTATAGATAATTACTCGAGATAAAAATATAGCAATACAAATCATACAAGTTTTAATACAATTATTCTCAACATTAAAATATTCCATTTAAGTAACTGTCCCTAACTTAAAATTTGTTTTTTTTATATTTGCTTCATGGCAAGGTCATGAAGTGCAAGAGATAATAAATACATTTTTATTCAAATATAAACAACAGTGAATTACATTGTCATAGGTGGAATAGTGGAAAAGCAAACTTACAACAAATGTAGAACAAAGAACTAAGAGAGGATGCAATTGTGAAACCCTTTTTCATTTAAATTAGCAACAATATTAACAATCCCCCACTCGTATTACTCTTATTTTTATTATTATTGATGTTGCTAATACTATAAATATATCACAACCCTTCCAGATACTTTCAAATTTTGCTGATGGCAAGTGATTACAAAAATCTAAACTGATTTTCTGTATGATTTAGATTCATTTCAAAACAACAGAAGTACACTGTTTGTTGAAAGCATGGAGTTGCTGAGGCTTTTTTGATGCCGTCTACACAAAAGACTTATTGATGTAAATATGACAATTCTGCTAATCTTTTCATCGGCATGTCGCTAATATAAGGTGGAGCAGCTACAAAAAGTGCAGTGAGAATTGTGCAAGTAAAACGATCCAAAAGTGTAAACCCATAACGGTTATATTTGGATAGGATGATTTCTTACTGAATAACGGTTGTATTCACTCAATAATTTTGGATGTTATTTCTAATAAAGACATCCACATATTATGTGTTACATTTCTTGCTCACAAAGTGCACACTGCCATCTAGTGTGTAACCACATCACTGGTTATCACTCATTTTGTGTGGCTAACACAAGCTCCCACCCACGGTTACCCATCGTTCAGTTACACCTCAAGCAAGGAAAGTATTAAAAGCAAATATCACCAAATGCCATTTTTTAAAACCTAAACAGAAAAACATTGTTTCTTATTGTCAGGACTAGGTAAATGTACTGAAAAGTTTATTTTTGAGATGGGGTTTAATGTACACTCAGTATAAGTGGACCATTTACTTCAAATGAGATGCGAGGTAATTGCTGGGTTTTTAAATAAATACAAGGCCTGTAAAATGTATATTTTTGAGAGGACTAATTAGTATAAGCAAATAATGATAATAGCTTAAACTCACCTAAGAACAAAAAAACACCATGTCCTTCAGTGTTTTCTTAAGTCCTGCTGACGTCCTTTATTTCTGTAGGCTTACTAGTTAATTAATTAATTCATAATTATATTTAGGGGATTGGTGGTGCAAATATATAATGCATTAACCCACCACTAGCCCACCACATCAAGTCAAATAGTTAATTATCATTTGCACAGTAAAGAACAGATTTTCGTGTACAATTAAATTCTTTCTTCGCTCCTCACTAAGAATGCCAGTAGAAAAGAAGAAAAAGAAAATTACAGTGACACAGACATTTACCGTATGACATTGACATTCTCACTGTCGCGAAAGCTGGATTTTTGCTAAAGGGTTCCACAGTTCACATTTGTGTATTTTACCTGGAAGTCCTAGATGATTTTCTCACTACAGCAGTCTCATGATGAGCATTTTCTCATTTGCATAAACTAAAATTACACGTGGACAAGCTGCACTAAAGGTAAATACCTTTTCACACTTTATAAAATACCTTTTTTAACACTTCACACTTTAGATAAACAGATCATGCCTTAAAGTCAACCGTTACTTTTATCTTTACAAATACATGAATGTTGTCATATTTTTATACCAACCGTAAGAGATAATCACAATCAGTCTTAAAAAAGGAATGGGAAAAAAATTAAATGTTAGATGTTAAATGTTAGGGCACAGAAATGCAAACAGACACCCAAGGCAACATATAGTTGCATAAACAAACACTAAAGGTGCATGGTTTCATTAACAACATGTTTTATATTACATAGTGCCACATTCATCAAACTTCACCATAATGTGTTAAAATGAGTGCATGTGTATATATATATATATGTATATGTGTGTGTGTGTGTGTGTGTGTGTGTGTGTGTGTGTGTGTGTGTGTGTGTGTGTGT
>JAUZST010053685.1:0-24342 GCA_034779995.1 Parotocinclus haroldoi | reverse complement strand
TTTTCAGATAGACTGCATTTTATGTTAACTATAGAAATCCATACCCCTTTAACCAAGTAACCTTAGCACCATCTGATTGACTTGCATTTTACTTTTGTTTTCCATGTCTTTGGAGCATGTAATATGTTGTGCTTAGAAGTTTACATACCCTGGCGGAATTTGTAAAAATTTTTTGACCGTTTTTCAGATAATATGAATGATTATCTAAAAACTGTTCTGTTATTCAAGGTTAGTGGTTGGATGAAGCCATTTATTGAACAATTGTTTGCCCTTTTTAAATCACAATGAAAACAGAAACTACCCAAATTACCCTGATCAAAAGTTTACATAGTTCTAGTTCTTAATACCGTGTATTGCCTCCTTTAACATCAATGACTGCTTGAAGTCTTTTGTGGTAGTTGTGGATAAGGCCTCTAACTTTCTCAGATAGTAAAGCTGCCCATTCTTGGCAAAATGCCTCCAGTTCCTGTAAATGCTTGGGCCATCCTGCATCAACTGCACGTTTGAGATCTCCCCAAAGTGGCTGAATAATATTGAGGTCAGGAGACTGAGATGGCCACTCCAGAACCTTCACTTTATTCCTCTGTAGCCAATGACAGGTCGACTTGGCCTTTTATTTTTTATCTTTATGTTGGAACATCCAGGTTCCGGGCTGATGAGTGTTTTCCATCAGTAATTTCTGATAAAATACCGTATTCATATTGCCATCAATTTTGACCAAGTTTCCTGTGCCTGTGTAGGTCACACCCAAAACATCACCGTCCCACCTCCCTGTTTCACAGCAGGGAAGGTGTACTTTTCATCATGGGCCTTTTTGTCTCCTCTCCAAATGTAGTGTTTATGGTTGTGGCCAAAAAGTTCAATTTTGGTCTCATCACTCCAAATAATTTTGCTTTAGAAATGTTGAGTTGCCTCTGTGCTGTCTGGTATTATTATAAGCGGGCTGCTTTGTGGCATTGGCGTAGTAATGGCTTACTTCTGGTGACTCGAACATGCAACCCATTTTTCTTCAAGTGCTTCCTTATTGTCCATCTTTTTCCTGGAAGTTGTTGCTGAATTTTTTGTTGGTCTACCTGACCTTTTCTTGGTTTCAACAGAATCCCTCATTTTCTTCTTCTTAATTAGTTTGAACACTGCTAATTGCCATTCTTAATTAATTGGATATCTTTTTAGACCTATATCCTTATCCTGTTTTATAAATTTCAGCTATCTTCCCCCGCAGATCCTTTAATAATTATTTTACTTTGTTGGCTCATAATCCAACAACATCAGTGGCAACACTGGATGAAACATGCAGGGGTCTGTCAGGAGCCCATGAACTCACTAACTTTTTATGCATATACACTAATTACAAGCAAATAGATTACAGGTGAGATTGGTTACTTTTACCCGTTCAAACTTGTGTGTGTCAATTTGTGTGCATGTTATAATGACAACTTGTGTCGAAGCTTTTGATCAGGGTGACTGGGGTAGTTTCTGTTGTCATTATGATTTGCAATGGGCAAACACAAGTGTTTGCTAATACATGGCTCACCAAACCACTAACCATGAATAAAATAACCTTTTTTTTATGATTCATATTCTCATAATAACGGCTGAAAAATTACAATTAATTGCCAGGGTATGTAAATGTATGAGCACAACTGTGTACCAACAGTGATCATGTATGAACCAATTTATTAAATATTGGTATTGGTATTGATATTTTGGCACCAAAGTCAAAGAAACCACAGGCACTTCCCTGCAATCAAGCTGTTGAATACAGCCTCAAGAAACTGGGTGTTTTGTGGTTTGTGCTTGCATGGAAACGTCATCAGTTTTTAAATAAATTTACACTTCTATACAATTAAAATGGCAAAACAATAAGCTTTTAGTGTACTTAAATAATGTTGACGACTAGTAGAAAACATCTCATGGTTAGTTTTTTGTGCAAATTTGGCATGAACATTTGACTTTGTAAAGAATTGTGTTGGTCAGGTATCTTTAGAAACGTTTCAGTTATGGAAAGCCTTGCAATATAATCCTTTACACTAAAGAGCAGCTCACTAGTACCAGCAGCTGAAAAGGCTCACCACAATGAGACCTCTTCCTCCATGTTTAACCATGGTAGGTTTGCATTAACCTTTCACCAACACTTTGAAGATGCCCTATTGGAACATGTGCTTACATCTCAAATCATGATGTCACTTCTTACAGTTCTGAATAAAACTTCATATTCTGCCAAAAACATAATTTTGTCTTTTTCAGACAGCACTTTTCAGATCTTTTAGACATAGAATTTACACAAAACTTATTTGTAGATTTCTGAAGCTGATTTGTTCCGTGTTTAATTTAAATGCCAATGGTCTTGCTCATTTGGATTAAGCGTAGCATGTTGGCAGAGCTGGATTTTAGCTGGTAGCTAATAATCTTTCCATTAGCAGTCCAGTGTCTTAACTAAAAAATAAACTGTTATCCCATAAATGGCTCATAATTCATGGTCATACATGATGCAATCTAAACATTTGGCCAACAGCAATCTAAGCAGTTTAATGCAGCCTATGAAATGGGAGCTTGCCTGTGCTTGGCTTTTCACCTTTCTGGTCAGTACTTCAGCACCTTAATGGACCAGGGCGGACTCTCACCTGTGGTAACTTTCATGAGTGAATAAAGCAATAGAAATGAAAAAGGTAGTGACAATGGAGATAACAAAGAAAATTAATTTGGCTGAATTGGAATGGCAATGAACTTATTTTCAAAGTTCAAATCAAAGGTGTTTCTCATCCACATCTTACTCAGTTCTTGTGTCATGTTTCCAGTGTGGATGACGTGGTCAAGAAGCTTCTGTCACTGGAGCTTGCAAGCCATGTAAGACACATCATTGTTTTTCTTTGCTTTTATTGTATGTACTTTTAGCTTTATATTGAGTATTGTTATAGAATACTTGTGGTTTTATTAATACTCCATAAAGTAACATTATGTCCAGAGTGAGAAACTCCGTCTGAAAGAGGAACAACTGATTGCAAAAGTCCAGAAGTATGAAAATGATCGAACATCAACGGAGGTTAAGGGTAGGTTCCTATTTTTTTTTTTCTCTAGCTTTCCAAGGTTTAATAAGTTCACACACACCGACATTGTTTAATTGGGTTTTCCTGGCTTGCGTTATAGTGGCCCGTTTGACAGCACGAATCCGCAACTTCCAGGAGCATTTGCAAAAGCACCCTAAGGTATGAGACATATTGACACACATGATATTTCTTCTGTGTATTCATTTAAAGGTGTGAGAGCAATTCTCACATTATTTGCTGATCACAGCATTGGTGAGAAACAGGATATACTCTGCAGACAATGAAAATATGAATTCACATACAGTGGGTGTACATTTTCCACTGCATGTAGTGGACGTAATTGTTAAATGTACATTACTGTGCAAAACCCTTGAGCCACCATTAGATAGAACATTTCTTAGTCTACTATTAAAATACAACCAGAGAATACTAAAACTGGTATACAGTATTTAAAAACATGGAAAAATCAGCTTCTACAGGCTAAAGTGTCAAGTATTTACTGTTGTTTGACTTCCCCTTACACATGAGCAAGTTGATCCTTCTACAGTCTGAAGAAGTTTGATCAGGAATGGTCTGTGATTTTTGGAAGAGTACTACTTTTCAGGAGTGCACTGAAAAAATGAGGATATGTTAAAGCTCACAAAGATTGGAATTAAGATCATTGGAAAAGAGGACTGGAATGTCAATTGAAGTATTCAAATTTTTGGAATCAGTCATTGAAAATGCTTTATATATGGTCATTATAACTAAACAACAAAACTAATGGTGGCCCAAGTATTTTGCACAGTACTGTACATGTGGTCAGATTTGAGTACAGATGCCATTTTAAAATTGTGGATTTTTATTTTTTTATGATCCATTGCACTACATGTTTCAAAATCAGAGTTGAAAACATTTTAAAATGTATATGGAAGCAATATATATTATATAGGATGTGGTCAGGTCACCCACAGTACCACCATATATCAATCAGGTACTATTTGAGTGGTGAATCATTCTTGACACTGCTTTGACAATGACACTTAAAGACGTTCAACATATTGCCCCACCTTGCAGAGAGAGTAGCTCTTCTGTTGCGTCACAGTTTGTGTTAGTCATCCATTAATACTTCATTACTGCTCACCGGATGCTGCCAGCTGAACACTTGACTGGTGGCCTATTTTCGGTCCCAGGTTTAAAACTCCCATTAGCACAACTGTGCTTGATGTACTCAAGCACAACAGGGTGGTATGGTGGCTCAGTGGGTGGCACTGTTGTCTCACAGTAAGAAGGTCCTGGTTTTGGTCCCCAGGTTGAGTGGTCTGGATCCTTCCAGTGTGGAGCCTGCATGTGCTGCCCTTGTCCATGTGGGTTTACTTCAGGTACTCCGGTGTCCATGGTTGGAATTGATGACATTGATGACACTAAAAGTCTGCTGTTGATGCGTAATGTTCAATAAACCAAATGCACATACAAACAAAATCAAATACCATCATAAACCACAGTAAAACACCACCACCATGTCAGCGTGGTGCCACTGAATTTATTAAATTAACTTGGGTTGACCGCTTTAATTCCCATCTCTCACAGAGGCTGTTGTGGTTTGGAACACTGCTAAATTATATCTAATCTCATAGGCAGAAGTAAAACACATGATTGAATTTACTTCAACTGTCGTATCAAATTGTAATGGCAGTGCAGTTACTTTTAATTGTGAACTGTTGTCTCCAGACTGGAATTTTCATTAACTCCTATTTGGGACCTTTCTTTATTGAGTGCTGTGGTACAATGTTCATGTATTTGAATATGCACATATATGTATAACGATTTAAAAATGTCAAGTTGCAATTGTATCATGTTTTCTGATTTAATTTAATTTCATGTTTTGACAGGACAAGGCTAACAAGAGGTGGATGCTGATGAGCATTGACCGCAGAAAGAAATTGCTCAAGTACTTAAGAAGGACACGTTATGATGTATTTGAAAAGGTCTGTGCTGAGCTGGACATCACATACACCTTCCCTCCAGAGTACTACAGACGTGCCACTCGACGCTGGTTGGCTAAGAAAGCACTGTGCATCAAGGTAATAACCTAAATTGGCTTTTATTCATATATGTAATGTTTATTCTCCAATCGCTGAAAGTACACCATGCCTGTGGGAATCAAATCATGTTAAATGCACAGTTTCAGTATTTAAACATGCACAAGCTACAGTGTACAATAAGAGGTATTACAGTGTAAAATATTTATACACGGCTCAAACAAATAAAGGGAACACCCAAATAACACATCCTAGATCTGAATGAATGAAATATTCTTATTGAATACTTTGTTCTGAACAAAGTCGAATGTGCTGACAACAAAATCACACAACAATCATCAATGGAAATCAAATGTATTAACCAATGGAGGTCTGGATTTGGAGCCACACAAAATTAAAGTGGAAAAACACACTACAGGCTGATCCAAACAAGTCAAAATGAGGCTCGGTATTGTGTGTGGCCTCCCTACAACACCTGGGCATGTTCCTGATGAGGTGGTGGATGGTCTCCTGAGGGATCTCCTCCCAGACCTGGAATAAAGCATCTGCCAATTCCTGGACAGTCTCTGGTGCAACGTGACGTTGTTGGATGGCGCGAGACATGAAGTCCCAGATGTGCTCATTCGGATTTGGATTCAGGTCTGGGGAGCAGGCGGGCCAGTCCATAGCTTCAATGACTTTATCTTGTAGGAACTGCTGACACACTCCAGCCACATGAAGTCTAGCGTTGTCCGGAATTAGGAGGAACCCAGTGTCAACCGCACCAGCATATGGTCTCACAAGGGGTCTAAGGATCTCATATCGGTATGGCAGTTGGGCTACCCACACTATTACTGAACCACTGCCAAATTGGTCATGCTGAAGGATGTTTCAGGCAGCAGATCGCTATCCACAGTGTCTCCAGACTCTGTCACGTCTGTAACGTGCTGTGTGTGAACCTGCTTTCATCTGTGAAGAGCACAGGGCGCCAGTGGCGAATTTGCCAATCCTGATGTTCTCTGACAAATGCCAAGCGTCCTGCACAGTGTTGGGCTGTGAGCACAACCCCCTCATACCACCCTTATGGAGTCGGTTTCTAACTATTTGTGCAGACACATGCACATTTGTGGCCTGCTGGAGGTCATTTTGAAGGACTCTGGCAGTGCTCCACCTGTTCCTCCTTTCACAAAGGCAGAGGTAGCACTCCTGCTGCTGGGTTGTTGCACTCCTACGACCTTCTCCACATCTCCTAGTGTACTGGCCTGTCTTCTGGTAGCGTCTCCAGCCTCTGGACACTAAACTGACAGACAGCAAACCTTCTTGGCACAGCTCGCATTGATGTGCCATCCTGAATGAGCTGCACTACCTGAGCCACTTGTGTGTGTTGTAGAGTCCGTCTCATGCTGTGTGAAAGTGTAAAAGCACCACCAACATTCAAAAGTGACCAAAACATCATCCAGAAAGCATAGGTACTGAGAAGTGGTCTGTGGTCCCCACCTGAAGAACCACTCCTTTGAGTGTCTTGCTAATTGCCAATAATTTCCACCTGTTGTCAATTCCATTTGCACAACAGCATGTGAAATTGATTGTCAATCAGTGTACAGTGGACAGTTTGAATTACTTGGAGTTATATTGTGTTGTTTAAGTGTTTCCTTAATTTTTTTTGAGCAGTGTAATTTTACAGTATAAAGTAAGGGTATTCCATAACACATGTTTGGGCTGTGTATTTAAAATCTGAGACCAGCACAGATACTGTACATAGAATTTGATACCATTACCAAAACAAACTTTGAATGCCAACTGCTATATTACATACATACATACATACATGCATACCGGTACATACACATACACGCATCCTAATGTTAAGCCGTTTTTTAGCCGTTGGTTTTCCTACTGCCGATTTGAAACTAATTCTCTGTTTTCATCATTTTTAAATATAGTTCAATAATAAAAGATAATGCCGTGTGTTTTATATCCCTATTTTAACTGATAAATCATTGGAATGTGTCAGCAGATTTTGAGATGATCATGGTTTGGTTTGCGTGTCTTAACTGATGTCTTCTGTGTGTACTTCCACACATGCAGTTTGAGTTTTAAAGTTGTAAATGGCTTTGTAGAGTCATGGTGCGGTTTGTGATTTCAATCCTGTACTCAAGGTTTCTGAAAATTGTCACTACTGATAACCTAGTAAGCGGAAATTGCTGTTTACTGCTGTACAGAAATACTGGACATCATTTTAACTATTTTTATTCTCGTGCATAATGTAACTTAATATAACAGAATCCTAACACAGTAAAGTTTTTTTTTTTATATGAATACTTGTGCATTATATTTACAATAAGTAAAATTACTTAAGTTTTTGAGCTACTATACCCACCTCCTGTACTTGGCCTTAGTCAGGACTTTGTAAAAGTATACCATAAAGGTTTACAGAGAAGTTGTTTTTTGGACTTTGTTTTAGAAGGGCAGTGCTAAAAGTTGCTGTCTTGCTGAACCCTTGAAAATGAGTCAGTGAGATGTTCAGCACATTTTACCATTTTATTGTCACCATTTGACTACAGAGAATCCATGCCTGTGAACTTTTTATGAACTTGTTCAGAATGAGGGAGGCTGAAATAAGTCATTTAAATGGAAAAAGTGCCTACATACATGTAATGTAGCCATGTAATGATCCACCCACTACCCCTGTTTTTGATATACTGTCTACAGAGGAAAATGTCCATTTATTATTTGATTGGGTGGAAACTGATTGTCAATTTGACAGATTGTATGAGTATACCTTGTTTCTACAATCATGATCCATTTCGCAATTTCCACTTAACATGTTGAAGCACTTTGTAGTTCTACAATAATTGCAAAATACAGTGTAGCCCATCTGTTTATCTGAATATGTTTAGTTACTCTGTTCTATAAAAGGACCCCTACAGTATCACCACAGATCAGGTACTATATGGGTAGATGATGCATTTGAACCAGCTCAACACACACTAACACACCACATCAGTGTAGCTGCAGTGCTAAGAATGATCCGCCACCCAAATAGTACATGTGGTGGTCCCATGGGGATACTGACCATTGGAGACCATTAGAGTATAGGTGACACATAAACAGACTACAAAGTGCTTCTGTATGGTAGGTGGAATTGATAAAATGGACAATGAGTGAAGAAATAAGGGGGTGTATCTAATAAAGTGATCAGCATGTGTGTGTTATTTTAACCCTTGCTTTTATGACCATTTTAGGTCTTCCAGGAGGTCCAAAAGCAGAAAATGGAGAAGAGAAATAAAATAAAACAAGCTCTGGATCAGAAGAAGGTTACACCTTTAAAGTCAGGAGCTACAGACACCCAAGAGACTGCAGCATAATAAAATCCACCTCCATTAACACAGGTTAATCATGGGTATAAACTGAAAAAGCTGTTATAAAACAGGGACGTCACAGCTGGTGACCTCTCTTACTGGATTTGTCATGTGACTTGGCTTCTGTGAATGTATGGAAAGCTTTGATTAAAATGAGAACTCGCCTTTGTCTCTTAATCTGTATTTTTATATATATGCTTTTGTGTCGTTTCATATTTCTACTGCAACGCACATAATGACGTAAGATATTTATCATATGCACTGACTAATCAGACAGCAATGTGATGCATTTGTGGTTGTGGTTTGTAAGTGCAGCTCACTTCTGAGAATCCAGGCTTTTTACCAATAATTGCATGACAGTCAGTTGACTACGAAGTCCTCTACAGCCAGCTCCAGAATTATTAGCATTGCTGGGTAAAATTAATTTGCGTTTAAGGTAATGAACTTGAATCTTATTATCATACATTGTATCAACGCAAGTCACGCTAAAGTAAGGCATCGGCTAAATTACATTTTTGTAAATTTACTTAGTGCAACTTCCATTTGCTACCATAACAGTATTCTCTCATATAATACTTGATGAGGTTGGAAACTTGGAGAAGGGTTACAAAACATTCCTCAATACGGACTCTTTCATTCTCCTTATTTTATTTTTTTGTTTTGCTGGCTCATTGTCCTGATGGAAAATCCAATCGCAATCCAGAATTGGCTCTGTGAAAAGGCAAGCTTGCGCCACAAATATGTCCATCATCCTAATATCCTTTTTTAAGGTAATTAGCCTTGTCAGGTTCTTTTAACTGTTATACACCGCTCGACAAAAATTAATAAATTTTTTGGCGCGGTATAGTTCAGCAGTAGTAATGAAAAGTGCAACAGTGCATCTTCTGCTGCAGAACATTTTATTAGACAGTGTTTAATACACACACAATGCTGAGCAAAGTTTGGATAGTGTAGCACTTCTCATAAACACTGAGATGACGATTGACAACCACTCAGGTCATTCCTGTGTGCTGGACTTGGGTTCGTCACTATGAGAGCCAAAAATGTATCCCAGGACAGTTGCAACAGTGTTAAATGCACTCAACTCCCTCAGCCTAGCAAACGCTTCAGTTTCTGTACGCTTCTCAGTTCCCTGTTTTATTCTGTGATACCTTCTTTTAATACCAATTTTGTGGCGCTGTCACATAAAAGACAATTTCACATTTCATAAATGTACATGTAAGAGATTGAGCATGCACAGGGTAAAGAGGGGGTGAGAAAATCCATTGCACACAGTTTTACAGTGAAATAAGATTTCACCCATCTTTTTTTAATAAAATACCAATATGTAACTATGAATATAAATGTTATGAATAAGTTGATTATGCAAAACAAAATATTCCATAATCCCATAATATTCCCTAATTTTTGTAAGCAGTGTAAATGAATGTTCAGAAAACACTGCAGTGTCTTAGATATTTAGTTTATCTCATAAAGCATTGAGATCTCATGGAGCACAATTTCCCTGAAAACACGGTGCCTGTTTAAAATCTTGCTTATTCATAAATGCAGAGGTTCCCAGTGGCTTTAAGAGGAAAACAGCCTCACGACATAATGGACTTCATACTTTAAGAGTAACAAAAGTTCCTTTCTGTACAACCATCTTACATTTTTGTTGCTATGTTTTTGTTTTACTTGAAAATCCCAGTTCTAGTCAAAGCTGAGTAGTGTCTAACGAAATCCAGGCTCTTAAAATTGTGGTAAGATAAAAGAAAGGATTTAATCTAGGACACTTTCCAAGTAGTTGAGACCATAAATGACCAGTCTTGTCTAATCTCATTTGGACTTGTTCTTGTCCCAGCTTCAGGGTAAGGTGGAGTCCAATGCGCCTGTCTGAGGGAAAGTTAATTATATATTATCACTGAATATAAACATTCTATTCTCCACATTACTGCTTAGAACAATTAGGGGATACTTCAAAATGAAATATTCCATAATTTAATATCCACACATTTTTGTGAGCAGTGTATATAAAATCTATGTACAGATTGGCTAGCAGGCAAAAATAATCTACTGTCTGTCCATAGACGGACAATAGAAGCATCTGGAGTATTAGATCTTTGTGACTTTAAATGTGGCACTGCCATAGAAAGCTAACTTTACCACAAGTAAATTCATTACCTTTCTGCACTAATGTACAGTTGGTAAAAGTATTTAGATCCCTCTAAATTTTTCACTCTTTGTTGCAACTACAGCCATTTGCTAAAATAAAAAAAACTGTACACTCAACATCCCATCTTGACAAAAAATACAGACATAAAATACATAGACATGTAATTTTTTGTAATTTTATGAAAAAAGAAAAACGCAAATATCACATGGTCATAAGTATTCGGACTCTTTGCTGTGACGCTTATATTTAACTCACAAGCTGTCAATTTCTTCTTATCCATCTTGAGATGTTTCTACTCCTTCATTGGAGTCCAGCTGTGTTTAATTGAACTGATTGGACGTGATTAGGAAAGGTACACACCTGTCTATATAAGACTCACAGCTCACAGTGCATGTCAATGCAAATAAGAATCATGAGGTTGAAAAAACTGCTCAAGGAGCTCAGAGACAGAATTGTGGTTTGCATAGATCTGGCCAAAGTCACAAAACAATTCTGCAGAACTCAATGTTCCTAAGAGCACAGTGGCCTCCATAATCCTTAATTGGAAGAAGTTTTGGACGGCCAGAACCTGGTCCTGGCCATCCAGCCAAACTGATCATGGTGGGATAGGTAAAAAAAAAGATCACTGTGGCTGAGCTCCTGAAGTAGACAAGAGATGCAGTAGGGAGATGAGAGAAAGTTCCAAAAACACTATTACTGCATCCCTCCACCAGTTGAGGCTTTATGGCAGAGTGGCATAAGGAAGTCTTTCCTCAGTGAAAGACATATGAAAACCCACATAGAGTTTGCCAAAAAACACATGAAAGAGTCCGGCAGAAAGTTTCTGGCATTAATTCTAAGTGATATATGTGAAGAAAATCAGACACTGCTCATCACCTGCCCTATACAATCCCAACAGTGTAACAGTGTGGTGACAGCATTGTTCTATGGGGGTGTTTTTCAGCTGCAGGGACAAAACGACTGGTTGCATTTGAAGGAAAGATGAATGCGGCCAAGTACAGACATATCCTGGAAGAAAACCTCAGACTGGTCTGAAGATTTACCTTCCAACAAGCCCCTAAGCACACAGCTAAAAAATAAAGGAGTGGCTTCAGAACAACTCTGTGACCATTCTTGACTACGAACTCATAAGGGTGCTGATCAAACGGTATTTATTTCAATTTTTCTTTTTTAATAAGTTTGCAAAAATTCTACATGTCTGTTTTTTTCTGTCAAGATGGGATGCTGAGTGTACATTAAAAATTAAACTGAGAAATAAAATTGAGAAATACATTGAACTTTCTTTTATATTAGCAAATCGCTGCAATGAAACAAAGAGTGAACAATTTAAAGGGGTTTGAATACTTTCCCTACCAACTATAAATGCCTTAGTCAACTGTTACTGCTCTAGGAGCACCAATAGTTAAATCATGAATTGGCAGACCATGCAAATTGTATCTTAAAGATTGTATGCAATAAAATGCAAATCAATTATTTAAAAATCATGTTTCTCACAGTCTCTCTCAGTTGTATACCTATGAAAAAAATACAGACCTTTCAGTTTTTTAGGTGGGAAAACAGAAAACTGAATATCAGCAGTTTGTCAAATACCTATTTTCCCCACTGTATGGCACACTTGTGCCCACTTACCATTTAGACTAATCTGTGAACGATATTTGAGAGAAAAAGGCCTTTTGTGTATGTAGAAAAAGTCTTAGATCTTTGAGTTCAGCTCATGAAAAATGGGAACAAAAGTGTTGCATTTATATTTTGTTTTAGTATAGTTTTGGTTATATAGTGTGTTTATGTGGATTTATATTTAACCATTTACCCATACCTTACCCAGAGCCAATTACAACCAGTACAGCCTTACAACAGACAGTCTGATCATGTGTGGGTTAAGGGTTTTATTCAGTGGCCTCAACAGTGGCAGCTTTTTAGTACTGGTACTTGAACCAGTGCCCTCACCAGGAAAATAATAAAGAGACTGAAATATAGCTTTGTTATAAATGTTTATTTATATGTTTTGTTTAAATAAAATATGTTTACTTCAAATAAAGACAATATTTCATAGAGCATCCACTGTGAACTTAAGCTACTCCCCTGCAAATACAGTTTTACAACCTTTTATTTGTAATAATTTTTTACCAAAGTCAGCAATAATTCTAGAGCTAACTATGCCAGTTTATGTAGGATCAGAGTCCTTGTTTATTACTAAACTATGAGTTCTGTCATTTCCACCGAAAGAAACATTAACATGGTTTATCTCATGATCAAGCCACAGTTTGCGTTGTAGAGAGCATCGGAAGTGCTGCAGACGTGTATCATTGTGTGGTGGTGTGTCACAACTTCCTTTATGCTCTGAGTGATCCAGATCAAGAATACTCAAAAAGGAAGGCAAGGTAGGTGGCTTCAGCTTCACTCAGTATTTAATGTTGATTGTTTATAATATTTCTTCTTTTATGATATTCTGTCTGGTTTAATATGTCTTTAGTTTTTTTGGTTTGTATATTAAATTTGCAGAAATATTACATGTTTAAGTTTGCTCCCTGCAGAGGTTATTTTCTAATAACCAAAATTGTCATTTGGCCAGGGGTGTATAGCCTGTTGTGTATTACTTTTGTATATGGACAAAAATCGGCATAGTGAAGATGAAAACATGTAAAGCCCTTGCTAAAGTCTTGCTTTAGTTGAGATTATAGTACTTCAGTAATTAAGCAATTTTTTTTACAATTTTAAGTTTATACTTCTGTTTTATGTTTAAAATGTACTATAGTTTAGATGTATGTAAATGTAATTCATACTTTTCAGAAGTAAAAGGGTATAATATAGCTAAAAATTTGCAGACAGACAAAATGGGTATACAAAATTGAGTGTTAGTAAGGAGCTTGTAATGACGGAGATTGCTAATTGGTGGTAATGCCCATACACTTTTGGTCATATAGTCTATTTAAGTGTCTTGTTTCAAAATCCACATTAGGAAATAATTTTTGGCTCATTCAAATTGGACTTTCACTTTAAACCAACTAAGAGGATCGGCCAATGATATTTTAATGTAGCCAAGTATTCAAGGTGTCTTGAACAGATCACTATATCTTACTTTAAATTAATAATTTGGCATAAACATGTATGTATCTGTATATCTGTATATATATATATATCTGTATATATATCTCAACATTTTTAGGTCCTAATTCAAAGTATTACCAAATTCAAAATGTTGAGTGTGCTGTGGAAAGTAACCCTCACCACTGGAACTCTGCTCTATTCATGCTCCACTGATGTCATTTCTTTCTTAAAATGGTAACATTTCAGGTCTGCGTGTACCACTTGAGCTGACTGTCATGTCAAACCCTGTTACTCATCAGCCATGCGCAGCTTCCTATGGTACAAATGTGCAGACAGGTGAATGGAGCACTGGCCTCTGCTCCTGCTGCAGTGACCTGCTTGTCTGTAAGTACTAACAATAACTAACAAGCGATAAAACCATAACCTGACCACATATGTGACCCTGTGTCATTTAGAAAAAATGGGGATTTTTTATTCATCTTTAGTGATAATTCAGGGATAAACAGCATGGTAAGACTGAGCAAAGGACAAAATCATATCACAGGTAATTTAGTTTCTCTCCTCTGTCATCATCTTCAGATTAAATATCAGCAGCACTCTCACACTGGTTTCTGTTCAGTAACTACATATGTTTATTTTTCATTTCCCACAATTTTGGTTGCATAATTAGAATTTAGGAATTAGCCAATGCAATATTTTCACATATTGTACAATGGTTACAACATTTGTGAATGCAATTAAGCAACATTAGGGTGAGACAACGGTTGTGTGATGATTGCAAGAGAGAGACAGAGAGACAGAGAGACAGAGAGAGACAGAGAGAGAGTTAGTTAGTTAGCTAACACAACACAACAACCTCTGCAGATAATTTCAAATATTACATTAGAACATATTCTTATGCATAGTATGCTGCAGACCACTTTCACATTTACATCCGTTCAATGCATAAGTTGTGTTAACATATTTTCATTTTGGAAATGCAAGCTTTGGTGTTGTAGTGATCTTATATGCTAGCTCATAACCATGGTGACCTGAGTTCAATCACTAGCTGCACTAAGAACTGACATTTAGGGAAAGTTTATGCTGGCCCCCACCACACTGGTCCACCATCTCATTACATTATATTACATTTACATTTCTGTTATTTGGTAGATGCTCTTATTCAGAGTGACTTACAACTGATTCTAAGCAATTTTGGGTTTAGGTCTTGCTCAGGCACCCAACAGTGGTAGCTTTTGGTCCAAAGTCTAGTATCTTATCCACTAGGCTCACCGCAGTCTGTTTCCCCACCTCCCATGACCCAGACCAGAAGAAGTAGTGTTGGAGAATGAAAAAAAACATGCAATGTGGGCAGTGTTTTGCAACAATGCATTTACTTCAACAATGCTTGTATTGTCAGATTTCAAAAGTTGGGAGCCACTCTGGAACAGGACACTTCCTAAATGATGTAACTTCAGATGTGTCAAAAATTATTTACTTAAGGGCAATGTACATTTATAGTGGAAACAGTGAATGAACACATGCAACATACTTGTCGTCACTGAATTCTAGATTTCCACATGTAAAAGAAGCTTATTGGCATATGTGAAACACATTTATTATATATTTAGAATTTTGTATTTGCTTTTGAGAGCTTCCCTGTGACTTTCCATTATGAAACTGCTTTTATTGTACTGATTGATAAGAAAGTTGCAAGATTTGCATATAAAGCTCCATTAAGCATATACGTGGTATGTATAAAAGTTATGTATACAGTCACTCCTCTTTTAATTCACCCAGGTGCCTTGGGTTGTATCTGTCCAATTGCACTGAGTTGCTATACAGCAAATAAGTATGGTGAGAATGCTTGCCTGGCATGTGTTCCTGGAGGTATGGCTGCTATGAGGACACACATGAGACTTACATATGGCATCCAGGTAAGTTCCACTATAACACACTACACTACTACACACAGGATGACTGATGTTTTGTCTGGGGAGTTTCTATGACCATAGATAATGTTCACCATTATAAAATTGTATTATGTGTTAAGTTTTATAGGGGATTCATTATATCATGTATCTGTTTTCCAGGGTACAATATGTAACGATGCCCTGATGACCTGTTGCTGTGGATTTTTTGAGACATGTCGAATGGCCAGAGAAATTCGTGTTAGAAATGGAGAGGCTTAAATTACATATTATTACAGTAACAGAATAATGTAGCAAAGAGCCCCAATCACTGTAAGTTGATTATATACCCTTTTTAATGACAGAGAATTTAAAAATAAAAAACAATTACAAAATCAACTCCAGGGGTTTGTTTTTTTTTCCTATGTACTTCAGAATGTCCTCAGTACACCTGAGGTACACTATTAAAATGTCTAATTTCTCATGAATCTGATTCTGATGGAGATCAATTTTTCTCTCAGTACATGTATGCATAAAATGTTTGCTCAGTGCAAGCTTATATAGTATCTCACAAAAGTGAGTACATCATATTAACATATAACTATTGTATTATATATTTTTATTGATGTATTTTTAGCAACACTAAATATATGACACTTTGATACAATGTAAAGTAGTCACTCTACAGCTTGTATAACAGTGCAAATTTGCTTTGCCCACAAAATAACACAACACACAAGCATTAATGTCTATACCACTGGCATCAAAAGTAAGTACAACCCTAACTGAAATAGCCAAATTGTGCCCAAAGTGTCAATATTTTGTGTGTCCACCTTTATTTCCAGCAAAACTTTAACTCTCTTTTGGGCATGGAGTTAACTAGAGCTTCAAAGATTGCCACTGGAATACATTGGAATACATTGGATGTTAGAGGCCTCCTCCACCTTCCATTTGAGAATGCCCCACAGATGATCAATAGGGTTTTAGGTCTATAGACATGCTTAATCTTTACCCTCAGTTTTTTTTGTTGTCTTCGAGATGTGTTTGGGGTAGTTATCATGTTGGAATACTGCCCTGTGGCCCAGTTTCTGAAAGCAGAGGATCATGCTCTGCTTTAGTATGTCACAGTACATGTTGGCATAGTAGTAGTTCCCCACAGCCGGCAACCCCACACCAACATGCTTGACTGTAGGCAAGACACACTTGTCTTTGCACTCCTCAGCTGATAGCTTGATACTATCTGAACCAAATAAATTTATCTTGGTCTCATCAGACCACAGGACATGGTTCCAGTAATCCATGTCCATAGTCTGCTTATTTTCAGCAAACTGTCAGCATGCTTTCTTGTGCATCATCTTTAGAAGAGGCTTCCTTCTGGGACGACAACAATGCAGACCAATTTAATACATTGTGTGGCATGGTCTGAGCACTACAGGCGGGCTTGCCACCGCTTTAACCTCTGCAGCAACGCTGGCAGGACTTATATGTCTGTTTTCTAAAGATAAAATCTGGATATGACGCTGAGAATTTGTACTCAACTTCTTTGGTACATGAGGCCTGTTCTGAGTGGATGTAAAGCAACATTTTTTTCAGCAAATTTACGTTGTTTTTCAAGCTGTAGACTGATGTATTCAGTCTACAGCTTAGCAGAGGTGGGATTTGAACCTTGGACCCTGGTCCAGCGTCCAGTACCTTAACCGCTAGGTTACCACAGTCCCATCACACTAACGCACAATGGTCACATATAATTACAATATATCATTTTTTTCCAGCATGGCAATTAATTGCTATGCCCTCTGAACATATTAGAGCACCAACTTGATTTCCAGGGTCATAACCTGCAAGTATTAGCTTAGTGACTAGTACCAGCATGCTTTGACGATGGTGATCAGTATCACACAATCCGAGCATTTTATTTTATTTGTTTCCAAAAGACAACTATTTCGCCCCTTTGCCTTTTTATTTAATCATTTTAATAGATATGCTACAGTCATTCATTATAGTCACACATGTATTTAGGATAGTCTGGGTGGTCTGGAGATGGTTTATCTACACTATTAAGCTTGATTTGTCTTGCTGATAAAGCTGTCTGACCAACATACCAGTGTCCAAATCAGGGACACATACTGGCCTTTTCTGTTTAGCACAAAAAGCGTCCCATGCTGGTGGCCAGTACTCACTACATCAACATATAAATCTTGTGAGCAGCCCCTTGTTATGGTGGGATTTCTCACCAACTTAGCCACTGGCCTCAGCCTGGTGCCTCCACCTCTGATGGTCTAGAACCACCACTGCTTTGCTAGTGACCATCTCTAAACCAGCATATTCCTGTCGCTCGCATATAAAACACAACATATTCAGGTCTTTTTTAACAGGAAATGTGGAATTCTGTAGGCTGAATGTGCTAGTTAGTACTATTTTCACTACACATTAGCCTACTTAACATGTCATTTTTATGTAAAGTGAACGTTTTGGTTTAATTTGTAATTGACCACAGCCCGATGCTTCAGAAGACTTGTGTGAACAGGCTTTCACCAGTAAACCAAGTTCTGATTGGACGTTGTTCGTCGTGACCTGGCAACCGAGTCCGAGCTCACAGACGCCTGTCTATCTTCTATCTTGTCAACAGCAGTCCACATTTTACCCTTTACATTAATTCTACATTAATATATAACTTGTTAGTCTGAGTAAAGATGTCGACGCGAACGCTGCCTCTAGTTTTTATTAATCTCGGAGGAGAAATGCTGTACATCCTGGACCAGCGTCTGCGGGCTCAGAATATCCCCACGGATAAAGCTAAGAAAGGTAACGCCGGCTAAAGCTAACAACATTCAGCCTTATAAACCTCTGCATTACCTTTAAATATAAATATATGTGCAGAGCTTTTATGTTTTATGCATTTGCTTTAACAGCTCGTAATAAACGATCGTTTGTTTTCGGTGGGCTAACAAACATGGTCACGGACTTCCGTACAACGTTTCCAGACCCCGTACATTCTATAATCTAATGATGAAGTATAGTGACTCTGAACGCTGAGCGTTTAAAACCCTTTTTTAGATTAAAGCAAATTCTAAAAACTATTTCCCTCCCTGACCTCCTGTACTGAATTTTTACATTTACAGTATTTAGCAGACGCCCTTAGAGCGACTTACAAAAGTGCTTTAAGGCATCAGTTACATAATCTATTCCTTATAATCAGGAATCTAAACAATAATACACTTCTGAAACTGAAACGGTTGTGTGGGGTTTTTTTTTCTAAGAGCGATAGAGAGAAACGGAAGGTAAGTATGGAATAGCCAGAGACTCAGCTGTTTGAACATTCAGGGGAAGTTCGTTCCACCACTTAGGAGCCAAAACAGAAAGTCTAGATGAATGCCATCCTCGTCCCCTGAGAGACGAGGGGACCAGTCGAGCAGTGCTAGAGTATAGTGTGGGAGGTGCAGTGTGGGCACAGTGTCAGTATGCCCTTAGGAAAGCCATGTCAGAGGTGAGCATCCATGTGCATATTTTCCTTTCATCTACATCAAAACAGCCTGTACGTTGTAGAGGTGCAACATTGAATCAACTTAGTAGGATTAAATAGTTAGTTGGAAATTAATTAAATAGTGGATTAGTCTGTGACGACATCACATGTTTCTCACTCTAAAGTGTTTTTACTTTGCTCACCGGAGAGTTAAGAAAAGTGCAATTGCAGCGCCAATAGTTCTCAGTTGTATTATTTGTAAATCCAGCTTTAGCTGGCTCTATGGTGGAGCAACTGAAGAGCACTATGTGAAGACACTTCATCTCTATAATGTTCAAAGCCGTCCTACTTTGTGATATGAGGTGTTCCATTTTCTCTTTCTGTTCTCTTGAATTGTTCATGGAGTTGGAATGAAGATGCAGGTAACTATTATTCACAACGAGCCTGTTCACGTTCCTGTTCATTTACAGTTTTAAACATTGGATCGTTATGTTATCATCGAGGCCACAGATGTGTACAAATTCAAACTCGAACTAAAATGTATCTTGGTGTAAAATTGTTCCTGAATGTATTTTGTCTTGGTCAGATACATGTCACACATAATGCAGTCCACCACGAACCAGAAACAAGCTCTTAAAATGGAAGCAGGATGCACAAATATTTACAGGTAGAGATGAACGACATGCAGTCTTGAGTCCCAAGGTAACCGACAGGAAAAATGTGCTCCGAAAAACAAAATATCATCCAGGGGTTGCTGTCAGTAATAACTGCTCTTTACCAGGCCAGCAGCCATTCTGAAATGTACAGTTCCCTGAAGAGTCTACTTACACTCTTTTGAGTACTATGATATAAATGACAGTTATGTTATTAATTACTAAGCCAAAAGTTACTGATTGTAAAGTAACTGATTGTAGGAACGTATAGTGTAGGACTGCGGTGGTATACCAATTCATGTACTGGCCAAGAAATCGTGGTTCAAGTCCCTGAATTCTGTATAAGGATTTAATGATTGAAGAGATAGGATGATTCAAACAAGGGTTATGTGAAATTTATAAAAATGAATTTTAAAATTCATATTAATAAAATATTGTACAGTGCCACAAGTTACTTGTTATAGGGAAAAAGAGAACGGACAGTAACTATCATACTGATGAGTGAAATGACATGGCTAATTGTGAAAAATAATAAAATTAATGAAATTTATAAGGGTGCCGTGGATGGTATCTCTACAGTGATTGCATAGCACTCCATCACGTTCTCATTACAGTCTCCACCATGTCCTTTTGCAATCTTTGTAGCTACTATAGCAGAATGGATAGAGGAGGACAGAAAAAGAGGTATTGTTGCTTCTGCATTTGCTGGCTATGTAGCAAAGTAGACAGATCAAATTGCTATTTAGCTTAGAATTAGTTCGTCTAAGCAGTCATTTTTACATCCATTTTCTTGAGGAGCCAGAACTGTACTGTCTCACAGTGCAGTATTCAAGTAATATAGCTTCGGAGCTATAGCTTTATATTCATTCAATTGGTAAACACTGATTTGGCTTTTTAGATTCTAGATTGCATTCTGCTTGCTTGGGTGCGGTTAAATGCATGTTAATGGATCATCAAGCTCTGTTTCTGTGCTCTGTGTTGTGGCAGTTATGAATGACATCATTACCACGATGTTCAACAAGAAATTCCTTGAGGAACTGTTCAAGCCGCAAGAGCTATACTCCAAGAAAGCTTTAAGAACAGTCTTTGATCGACTTGCTCATGCTTCAATTATGAGACTTAACCAAGCCAGTATGGACAAGGTAACCACAGCAAACACTCACTTTCAAGTCCTGTGCATTCTACAGGAAGACTCGTAATGTAAAGTATGTGCCATTTTTCCTGATCTTAGGGCTTTACGCCTTATTCCCCATCCACACTGATGTAATTGTTAGAGGAAGCATTTTCTATTTGTAATAACTTGTGTTTTAATGTAGAAATGTAAAACATTGTTGAATGTACACACGTTCTTATAATGAACCAGTAGAGATTAAATGCATTAAACTTTTTCTGCATAATTTGATTTTGATCAAATGAGAGGAATAATACACTGCCTGGGCCAAACAGATCACCTGATTACCTGAATGTACTGAACAACCAAGTTAATCTAGTCATTGATTTTTTTTTTCTTTCCTGACGTCATGGGCATATTCCAAGATGATTATGCCAGAATTCATGCGGCTCATATTGTAAAATAGTGTCACAGGGAGCATAAGACATAATTGTCAGTCATGTTGTTTCTTCCATTTTGTATTAACTGTGCCAACGAATAGTTGTTGCCTTCTCACCAAGCTGTTTGCCTGTTGTCCTGTAGCCCACCCCAACCTTGATACACATTTCCACTGTGTGCTGGCCCAGCTCAAATGCCTCAAACACGGTGCTGGTTCTGGACATGGTTAACATGAGGCTTATTTTTTTGTGCAGTATAGTTTTAAGTAATATTTGTGAAGCTAATTCTGTATTGTAGTGCTTGACAAACATTGCTTATTTAATTCATTTGTAGTGCTGTCTGAGGGATCAGAGATCACAGTTCCTTAGTCCTTATTTACTAAAATTTCTCCAGATTCCTTAAAGTGTTGAATTGTATTATGCACTATAGAGGGAGAAACAAGGAAAATCCTTCAAATCTGTCTTTGAGGAACACTGTTTTAAAAACTTTCTCACAAATTTGTTGACAAACTGGAGATCCTCATCTTTGGTCCTCAAAGTCACAGCCTTTCATGGATGCTGCTTTTGTACCAAATCATGATTACAATCACCTGTTGACATCAGGTGCTTGAATTCACATCGCATTTTATGGTGTAGTTTACATGCTCTTCTCTTGTCAGTGTGGGTTTTCTCCAAGTACTGCGGTTTCCTGTGCTTGTGGAAAAATTCCCAGCCACTGGGGGGCGCAAATGCCTGCAAACTCTTAGTGCTGGTTATAAGGTTGTTCTAGGAAGCATTAAACCTGTGTCAAATCCATTTTGGAGATTTTGATGATCTGCTATGACAACCCCTAACACTAGGAGCCAAAACAAGAACGAGGCTGGAATTAGTTTTTATGTTCTGTTTTAAAATAGCGGTCAGACTAACAAAGAAACTACACTACCTGCTCAAAAGAAAGTTGCGCAATTTAGTATTTCTTGGCCTGACTTTAGCTGTGACTATGGTGCACATTCACTATGATATTGTTTCAACAGCTTTATGCATCGTTACATCATTTATTTCCGTTCAGGATTGCATTTATTTTGGCTGGGATCTTGTATTGAGTTGAAGCACATTATAAAGTTCTCTCCAGCACATCCCATACACATTCAGTGGTATTAAGATCAGGATTAGGCCAATTCTGTATTGGCCAATTCATGTGAAAAATGATACCTCATTTTACCAGAACAATCACGAACCTGGTCAGTCTCTGAAACGTGCTATCAGGGAAGAACAAACCCATTGATGGGGGAATCTGGTCAGTCGGTACAGTCAGTTGCATCATTTTACTGCCACATTGTTGAGCCTAAACCTGACCAATTGAAGCAACCCAGATCATAACACTGTTTAGAAGAGTCTGGTACAGTATGCGCTATGTGCTTCCCTTCCCTTCCCCTTCACTGACACACGTATTGCTCTGGAATAGGGCAAATCTGGACTCCTCAGCCCACAATGACATATTTTTATTTCTCCAAACTTGCTAGGTTGCAGCTTTATTTACTTAACATTGCATCAGTATCAATGACTATTTAAGACAGTTAATGATTTACATAAATTAGTCAGACACATTGACACTGGGGAAGTTTAGTGCATCTAACGCATGGCTTTGGAATGTGGAAAGCAATATGGGAAAGAATTTAACTTTGCTAAGATTTTAAGCAATCACTATTGGCCATTTATTATTATTATTTTTAGCCACATTACTTTACAGCCACATTTGAGTTACTCCAGGTTTTTGATGATGGACTATAATTTGACTCTGGACAAACTGGATGCAGGGTGCAGCAATGTGGTGCACTAATATCTTCCATAGAATCAACCAAAGGATATATCTTCTGACATGATTGTTTAGGAAATTAGAAGCTACTCACTACATCAGTTTTTGGCCTGTGTACAATAGCTCACATTTGTCATGGTTTCGGTAGCAAATTCTTAATTTATAGCCTTTGTATTATTAGTGTGTTTTAAATAGCAACTGTACTTCAAAGTAAACCGTAATAACTGATTATTCTGAACTAAACATTAGCACCCAACTATCTTTTCAGCTAGCTTGCTAATCATTTTGCAATTATTGGTCTCCTAATAATTTAATCAGTGAATTTAGTAATCGATATAATGACTTCAAAATGTAATTCACTTCTAAAATGAATGTCATGCACTTTTTCATGCACATACATTATTTTTGCTTAAAAATAGATTTTTTTTTGCTTTTATTTATTTATCTGTTCATTACTTATTTAAGAGATCAGCAATATATATGCATGACATGCTAAATGGCTCCCTCTGGTGTGTGTTCATCTCTGAGTTTAAGGGTTGCTTTGTTTTAACTCGCTTGCTCTGGATTTTTCCCTTGTCCAGCTTTATGACTTGATGACAATGGCATTTAAATATCAAGTCCTTTTATGCCCTCGCCCCAAAGATATTCTCCTTGTGACCTTTAACCACATGGATGCCATAAAGGATTTTGTGAGGGATACCCCAAGCATTCTCAGCCAAGTGGACGAGACATTCAGGCAACTCCTTGAGGTAGATAATTTCTTCTGTATCACTGAATCTAAAATCTTGTGACTGTATTTAATTAGATCCTAGCTGTCTTCATGCCCTCACTGACCTGGGAGCATTTAATGTGCCTTTTGCTTCTCACTTTCAGATATATACTCCTTTATCTGCTGGAGAATTGCAACTAATTAGACAAACGCTGCTTATATTCTTTCAGGATATGCACATAAGAGTATGTCTTAATCAAAAATTCAATTTACACATAGTTATTATAGTGCATTGCTAGTTGTGCTTACAGTTTTAATTAACATATTTTACAGGTGTCCATATTTCTGAAAGACAAAGCACAAAACTCAAATGGACGCTTCGTACTTCCCACATCAGGACCCGTCCCATATAGTACTCACACTCCAGGACTTATACGGTATTTATTGTTTCTGGTATATGTTCATGCAGTAGCTGTTTAGTATTTTGTAGGCATTGTGTATCTGGATATTATTTTAAAACACAATGTTATCTTAAGACTAGTCATAAATACAAACTCAAGTCGATGCCAGTTTAACTTTGGTAGGACCAAGACTATTCTATTCAATTCAATTTTATTTCTATAGCGCTTTTTACAACAGAGCATTGTCTCAAAGCAGCTTTACAGTAATACATTAT
>JAUZST010053664.1:0-24349 GCA_034779995.1 Parotocinclus haroldoi | reverse complement strand
TTTATTTTTCAGCACTTTTCAATTTCTCGAGGACTGTGTGGAATCAATACAAGGAAGGAGGAAAAAATGAAAATAATGTTTTATTTAAAAATAAAATGTAATTAACCTACAATGACATTAAAGTGAATCTGGAAAGAAAAAATGAAATGAACAGAAGAAAACGGTTGGCTCTCCACCGGAGGGCGGAAAAAAAAAATGTAAAAAAAAATTTTGACCGTCAACCATTGGTGCTGCGGCGGATCCGAGAAATACTTTTTCTATACTAAATACTATTTTTTATTTTTTGTATTCTTCAAATATGATCGTCGGCGGATCCGTGAAACAAGCAATAAAAAAAGTCTGGCCTTACCATACACTAATGCCATTGTTGCAAACACAAGGCATCACAATAACTACAATCTGTAATTATAATAAAACATGTTTTATAATGCAGGTTAGCACATTCTATGATGGATTCCATCCCAGGAGATGTCGACGGAACCCCAGAAGAATTAACAGGTTTCGGAACTCAACTGTTCTTATTTGTTTTCCTTTGTAGCAGGCACTATATCAATACTGTATGCATTTAATGGTCAGATTGTTGTATTTAAGCAGTCCCTTGTATGGGTTGCCCATTGTGTAGGGCCAAAAGTCTGACACCATGCTGCTCATGATGTTGCAAATGTAATACAATGGGGTTTTTTTTACAATTCATAATAAATGTAGCAGTTTGTGTGAAAAGTTGAATCTTTAAAGCAAAATTGTATTTTGCTAAATGTCAGCTTTATTTGTTTTTGGTACGTGCACCCATTTGCTGTAATGACAGCTTGCACTCCAAAAAATCTAATGATCCAGGCATGATTCTTCAATCTAGCGTCACTGAATGCTTGCCGCTCTCTGTCTTTAAGTGCCCCCATAAATTCTTGAGGGGCATTTGTTCAGGGAGAAAAGTTCCTGACAGTCAGCACTTCTTGGTTTTTTTTTTTGTCTTTTAATAGCTGTTGCAAAGCTTTGTGGTGTGTTTTGGGTCATTACCCATCTGCATGTATGAATCCTACTCCACAAAGATCCAAACAAGCAGTGCCCTCTAGTGGACATTTGACCTCCATAGTACGTTTGAACAGAAAGGTGCATGTTTGAAATAGGAGAAACGAAAACTGTTAGCAATGGCTAACTACTGTAAAACCATTATTTATGCTCGACAGTGAGAAAGAAGTCAAGGTTTAAGGTTTTCAAGTCACGCCTGTTCGGCCGTCTAAAGAAGAAGGAGACTGAAGGAAGGATGAAACAAAGCCAGTCTACTGGTGATGTTACCACTCAGGGAGGTGGAAGGAGCGAGGATGACTCGGAGGATGACTGTCTGTGAGTGAAAACCTTTGCATTCTATTATTCTATCAAAACTGCATACATGTGCAATACATGCGACTATTGTAAGTGCAGTGATTCTTACCAGTGAATTACAAGGAATGATTTACATGTACATAAAGATGCAAGTGTGAATTACCACGACACAAAAAAATGCAAGCTGCTGAAGTGTCATATGTATTTATACCTGCTCTTGGTCTAATCTTGCAGTTACCCAAAAGGCTCGTTAAGTTCCAGGGCTCTGTCTCATGACAGCATCTTCTTGGCTGATCAAGTTCCACCACTAGCGCCAACGCGGGTTCTCTCGCAGGAGAATGTGCACAGCAAGATTAAAGTTTTACAGGTGGGCCAGTAGTTGTCTCAAATGTCAGTATACTTATAATTATAAATATATCAACACACATGTCCATATATTTGTAATCTCCGCATGCAGTATTGAAATACATCATGACACCTATAGAGGCTCATTGCGAAATCAGGTATGCATCGCGAAATTCTGTGAGATTGCATCTTTTGCGATCCAAAAATTTTCCAAACACCTCATTATATTCAGTACTACTAAAGAGCCAAAATACAGTAGTGTCTCCCATATACTGATTTATTTCAAATTTGCGCTGGCCACCACATTGATTTTCTATTTTTTTTTTTAATTATAAGATGTATAAAGTTTTATTTTACTATAGAGCTGAATGAGGCAGACTGATTCATCCAAACACGCTTTTTCTCCTTCAAATACATTTATGCTATGAGAAACTGTTTTATGTGACAGCTCAATGTATTTTCTCATTTTTAACTCAGTGTCATTCAAACTGGGGTACTACAACAGCTAAAGTATCTGGCAAGGTAATGTTTAGGATAAGTAGTTTAATAACCTTAATAGTAACAATAATAACCTTATTGGACTAAAGACATATATGCGAATGGACGTTATGCTGCGCATACCTGCAATACTGTCTCCATTTAGAGGATTTTTTTTTTTTTGAGGGGGGGGGGGGTTGTTAAGAGTAGCTTAATAACATGCATGTAATGTAACAAAGGAAGGGTATTTATTGTGTTGAACAGTTGAAGCTACAACAGCAGAACATGAGACTGGACCCTCCTGCATTGTTGATTCCCACCTCGAAGCGCATCGAAGACTCTGGGGCGACTTCTGAGGATGATGGTTTACCCTGCAGTCCTCCTGAAATGTCGTTTCAAGAGGTAGCCATGCACAGAGCAAATTATAAGGTATAAGGAAACACTGCTCATCTGAAATCTGATATTATGAAGTACATGAATAAGGTCGATCAACGTATGTAACATACCTTCACAGAATCCTGATCCGACAAAACATCTCAGCTGGTTAAGTTTAGCAGGAACTGGCAGTGAAGAAGAAGAGCAGGTAAAGAAGTACATGTAACATTCTGAGTATGCTTTAGCTTTTATGTACTAAATGTTTTTGACAGACCACTTTCACAAACACATTCTTTTCATTCTCAGGGTGGTTCCTCCCAACCGTCATCAAGGCCCCTCTCACCGGTGTCCCCACTGTCTCCTAAGTCAACCATTGTATCACCTTCTGATTTAACTTCACCCTTTGAAGGTGTGGACTTCCAAAGCCCTGTCCATCATGTCACCGTTTTAGATAACTCAGCAGCTCGCCATCGTATGTCTATCAAGCCCAGGAATCAACGTGCGAGCACCAGGGGAAAGCGACAGCCTGTAAGGATTTGCTGTTACAGTACTGTTTTAAGAATGTGTTTCAGTCAGGGTCACACATGTGACTACATGTTACTAATGATTTAATGTTATTGTTTATATTTGAACTGCAGTAATTTTTCAACCCTGTGAAGAACCATTTGCTATGAACTGTATCCAAAATAAATACAAAACAGTATTAGTATATAGGAAACAGAGCTGGTAAGGCTGGAAACAATTTGGACTTTTATTCCTCCAATCCCATATACACACTAAAAGTGTGTTCACATTTGCCAGGTTTGGTTCAATTAAAAAGAACACTGGTGCATTTGCTCAACTTTGAACGCTGCCATCTGAACCTTGGTGCGCACTACACATGCAGACACAGACCCAATGACTAGGTGGAACTCAGTCTGCTTCCAAACAAACTCTGGTGCAATTATACTGATGTGTAAATAGAGACCAGACATGTAAACAAAGCAAACGCAAAGCGTGATGTTAGAAAACTTAAAGCAGTTACTAAACAAATTCTGTAATTCTGAGCTATCGGCTGGTAAAAATCATAATCCACTTATTCCGTTAGTCCAGCACACAGCATTGTTGTGCCTGAAATATGTAAGATACATAATGAATGTCCCTTTAAATAGTTCCACTGTAAAATAAAAGTTTGGTCCCTTGAAGTATCAGTTCAGTATGCGACCTATGGATACAGCATTTATTTACATATTTTTGGTCCTATAATAAGAATGCTGGTGTGAACAATAGGCAAACAAGATCTAAAATACAATGCAAATTGGATGGCAGCAGTCTGAGAGATTGCAATGAAATGATGCAATGTGGAATGTACACATCACAAGATGGAAGTGGTACAGATGAGCCAGTAGTTGTTTCAAATGTCCGTATATTTGCATGTAGTAATTATAAATATATCAACACACATGTCCATATATTTAGAATCACTGCATGCAGTATTGAAATACATCATGACACCTATAGAGGCTCATTGCAAAATCAGGTATGCATCGCATAAAATCCATGAAACATTCTGTGAAATTGCATCTTTTGCGATCTAAATGTTGTCCAAACACCTCTTTATATGCAGTACTACTAAAGAGGCCATACACTGATTTATTTAAAATTCACACTGGCCATCACACATTGATTTTTTATTTTATTTTATTTTATTGTAAGATGTATAAAGTTTGATTTCACTATAGAGTTGAATGAGGCACACTGATTCATCCAGACACGCTATCTCTCTCATGCGTTTTCCTTTAAATACATTTATTCAGATTCAGATTCATAGCATATATTTATGATATGAGAAACTGTTTTATGTGACAGCTCAATGTACTGTATTTGCTCATTTTCAATTCAGTGTCATTAAAACTGGGGTACTACAACAGCTAAAGTATCTGACAAGGTAATGTTTAGGATAAAACGTTTAATAACCTTAATAATAACAATAATAACCTTATTGGACTAAGGACGTATATGGCTAAAATGCAGCAAAATGTTAAGACTAACATTAATGTTATTGAGTGATCTTTTTTCTTTAAGGTAAAATGAGAGCAAGCAAAAATGACATGATTATTGTATATATTTTTCGGGCATTTTGCTTAAATGCATATGATTTCTTTTTCTAAGGATATGTACCAACCTAAATCCAGCAGCAAGAACAATCTGGACCAGCTTCTTTCTGAGATGGAGGAGACAACACGAAGTGTCACATCTACACGGGCCACACGCTACTCCAGTTCCTCTCTAGATGCAAGCTTAGAAGAAGTTTTACTTTTCACCAATAACCACTTACAGGAGCATCAACTGGATGGTGAAGCACATAGTCCTCCATTTTTAACTGATGGCAGAATCAAGACAAATCCTCTCTTCATGCAGCCCATGTCCACTCAATTCCTGTCAGTATTTTCTGATGAAAGTACATCCCTGAATATTTCCGACCACACTAATGAACACCTGGGCGAAAAGTTATTATATGATGACAGCCAATACACAGATCCAAATGCAGTTACTGTGAATGAATTGGATGAGGACAGCGGCGCTTGTCTAGTTAATACAGCAACTGTTACAAAACTTAGAACAGGTGAGAAAGCAACACCAGGTTTGATAAACCGAGTAGAAACTTACAGTGATGATGCAGTGATCCGTAAACCAGCAACTCTCTTACATCGACCCAATCTTGTTCCTGACCCACACACCAAGCCCCACACCTTTGCAACCAGAAATGATGCCCCTCTTAAAGTATCCAGTACTACTTGGCAGGCCGAAAAGGAGGCCACTACATTTGGAGGTCTGGATGAATCATTAGTAGATGATGACAAATCACAGAGGTCCAGTTCATTTTCCATCACCTCTGCAAGATATCGCTCCAAGACAAGCAGCGAGCATTGTTTAGCAAAGCAGGATGATGAAAGTTCCAGTAATGCACTCCCGCCAAAGAACCAGTCTAATAGCCAGAGTATGGTACTACAAGTGGAAAATGTGTCAAATACAAAAAGTTCAGACATGTGCAAGAATGTACCCACAGTTCTAGACAAAAGAACCAGTTTGTGGAGAGAAGTGCTGACCCAAAATGTCTCCAAGACAGGATTGCTTGACAGCCCCGAAAAGTCTCAAGAATGTACACAGAACGTGAAATCTGAACAGACTGATAAAGCAGAGACATCTCAAGACAGTCTTTTTGGTGTGAAACTGAGAAGCACTTCATTGTCTCTGAAGTATCGCTCAGAGTTGGCCAGATCAGAGGACAAAATAAAGAGGCACAGTCTGGAGTCCCAACACATGCCAGTGGTCCAACTGGGAGAGGAACAATCTGAAAGTGAAACTCAAGCAGTCCGTAAAGACGGAAAAAAGTATAATCATCTAACAAATGTTGCAGCACAGGTCTCTGTGTCCCAACAAGAGTCAACTTTAGTTAAAGGTACATTTTGACATTATGACTCAAGAACTATTCAAGAATCATCTAGATTGGGGGTTAAGTTTGTAATTGAATTGAGAGCGGTGATGGGATGCCAATAAACTAGTCTTGTAATAATCCCAGTGTTTATGGCTATAAGGTAACTAAAATGTTAATTATAGATTACTAATATTATTCTGCCATTCATTTAATTCATTCGATCCTATGAGAAAGAAACTGGATGTGGGATTTACAATCCTGCAGATTTTTATGCAAGTAGCTTGACAGCTGTATTAGAAGAAATTAATCACATTTTTAACTGTATTTTTAAATTTACACGGGCTTTTAAAAATGATAATTACAAGTCAAATTATGCAATAACCTGCTGATTTTAACAGTTTTATTTTTAACTTGTTCATTTTCTTAGTCTCAGAAAGAGAGCTGTCCTCCAGACCTTTGGCAGTCTCAGGAAATGAAACAGATAGCAGAACTGAACCAGCATGGATGAGTCTTGCCCTGGAGAAGACCAGAATCCACCAGTCCTTTTGCACTAAACCATCTACACCACCAACTCCACCACTAAATTCTGCATCTTCATCTACCATCCAACATCTTCTCAGACCAGCACCACAACCTAGACCACCACCTACCAGCAAATCCCAGCAGAGAGCATGCCACACTACAGAACTACAGCCACTCAACCAGTCTTCACAGCCATCTCCATCCAAACCAGCTTCAAGGGCAGTAATGGAAAGATGGGCTATGTCCAGTCAGAAAGCAGAAAAGAATACTCTAGACCAATCAACACACAAGGATGAACAACTGGAAGTTAAGGTCAGCTAAGCGTACACACTTTCAATCCTATGATTAATTTATTTATAACTGATTTAACGGTGGCGTGGTGTCAAATGAAACTTTATACGTGTGATTGTAAAGATGATATGTATAAGTGATTACAATATTAGAGCTAAAGGAGAGGTTTATTGTGGAAAACTGTACAATTGAAATGAGGCTCTAGTACCCTGTTAGGCTGCTTCTAGCCTATTTACAAGGTGAGATAGAGTTGGGCATTGGAGGCAGACAGATTATATATGGTATCCTGTGGCACATATTGTTAGGGCTCACGCTATGCCCGTTTCATTGTTCTTCATTATGCTCACTCCCCCCTAATTATATGCACCTGTGTTCGCAACGTTTTGATTATTTAAGCACGGCGTTCACTTTCTTGTTCGCTGGATCATTGTTGTTGTTTGACGTTAGTTTTTTCCTTCCAGTTGTGCGCGCTTTTGTTTTAGTTTAGCTTGTCTTTTCTTTTCAAGCCGCTTGATTCACGACTGTTAGAGGTCGTCCGGATTCGCGGCTGATAGGGGCTGTCACCGGATCCACGACCATTAGAGGCTGCCCCTGGATCCGCGGCTGAAGGGGTCACCCTCGGACCCTCGGCAGATAATGGCCGTCCCCGGGTCCTAGTAGGGGCCACCCCCAGATTCTCGGCCGTTAGAGGCCGTGCCCGGATGCCCGGATATTGAAAGTTGTTCCTTTTTTCCTTCCCTTTTTGTCTCTTTTCATTTTTTTTTGTTCAGGCGGTTTTTCGTTCTCATTTTAAGATCTTATCAAAGAACTATGTGTTTTTGTGGGGATGCTGGGGATTTGGCGAGACCAGGAATGGTTTTGCAAGATCCCCAGGACACCCCCACGTAACACATATGTCCACAGATGTGCTACTGGTATCCCAGTTATTACCATAATGCCAGATTGGCGATAAATCTGGTGACTGGCAGGGCAATGAATTGTTGCAATCTGGCATAGACATTCCTGAGAAACTCTTGCTGTATGTTGGCAAGCAGAGGCAAGCAGAAAATGCCAACTGGAAGCCATGAGAGGCACCACATGTGCGATATGTATAGCTGAGCGGTTAGTGTCCCTCATATAACTACTAGGACATAGTGATTGTCGCATGTGATGGCTCCACAGATCATCACACCAACAGTTGGAACAGTGTGTCACTCCAGTTCACCATAAAGCTCACACGGAACCAGTACACATAATGGGCGCCATGACAACCAATTTAATTCTGCTCAGTGCCTGGAAATGTCTGGGCGAAAAAATGGGTGTTTAGTAAAGATTTAAAGATGCCCACCTGCGCCTTGGGATTGATCCCAGCTGCCTTTTGGAGTTTGTGTTCGCTTCTGTCTGCAGGGGGGTTTCTCCTGGTCCTGGTCCACAAGCCATAGGTCAATTCATATCACGTATTAGGTTAACAGGTGTCTCAAAATTTCCCTAGTGTCAGTAAATGAGTAGCTATGCATGTGCTCTGCAATGGACCTCTTTACGTATCAATAATCTGTTGATCTATTCAGATGGGTAACACAAAAAATATTATTGTATTTTGTTGCTTTTATGTCACAGGGATCATTAAAACCTGGATCCAAGAGCAGCAACTTGCAACAAATTGAAACTGATCAGCGGTCACAATCAGACAGTACTCAGCCATCATGGATGGAACTTGCCAAGAGAAAATCTCTTGCCTGGAGCGACAAGAGCTTGGATTGAATATAAATCTGAAAACGAAAGATGTAGATATACACTTTATATTATGTCTATGGATTCTATGGCATGCATAGGGGCAACAAATGGCCACAAACTGGTGATCAGTCAGAGCATTAAAACCAGTTGATCCATAATGATGTTTAGATAGGTGCTACGTTTCAAAATGACATCCACATGAATGCTCGGGAAAGATCTGGTTTCCCAGCAGAATATCCATTTTCTCAGAGCGTCGCACTCTCTATACCGGCTTGTCTTTTTCCTATAGTGCATTCTATTGCCATCACTCCCCAGAGAGTTAGTAAATACATCTGACAATGGTACTTAATAAACAAACAAATGTTCATTGCTCCAAGTTCTATTTCTAACAGTTCTGTGTTTATTGTAGGCACATTCTCTGGTGTCTGGGTTAGCATAGTGACAACTCTGAACAGTCTGTAACTAGGTAGCCACATAACCAACGGGATCGATGCACTGTATGTTGTGACATGTTCCTTCCTTAACCAGTGTTAAACATTTCTGTTACTTGTGTCGCAGTAGCTCTTCTGCCCCTTTGCAATAAAAATTATAAACCGATGAGCCATGGTAACCAACACTGTCATCTGCACATAACAATTTGTTCCTCGTTAAAGTCACTCAAGTCTTTACTTCTGGACATTTCTCCTACATTCAACATGTCGACAGCAAGAAAGTCCTGTTTGCACGTGTTTTTCATGAGTACTCTGGTTTCCTCCCAAAGTCCAAAGACATCTATGCAACCCTTACTGGGATTAACTAGACTAGAATGTCTACGAGAACCAACTGTTTACTTGCAGTCTAATATTATCCCAGAGCTTTATATGTGTTGTTGTATTGAGATAATCAATGTGATTTGGTCTGTTAGGGGTTTTAATGTTTTGGCTGAACGATGTATATGATATATATATATATATGCTTAGTTACAGACCAAATATTTTAATTTGATCACACAACAATCAATTTACTTTATAATATGGATTTGGTAATGAATTGCAATGTCATTGTATTTATAGTTATGTTTGTATGGGACACAACTCAAAAACTGCTGAAGAAATTTGAGATTACAAACAGTTTGGACATTAACAAGGAGGGAATTTTAAAAATGCAGGTGAAACATGTGAAAAGCGACTACTCGTAGCATGCTTGTAGGATTAGTTGACAAATATTAAAAGAAAACAGTTTGATTATCATTCTGGACTTTTTAACTTACAATCTCTTTAAAGTTGGATGTTTAACAGCAGTGGCATTGGCTTTAAATAAAGAAGGGATCATTGCCTTAAGTGTAATTCTTTATTTTGATTTTGAGATTTAAGAGGGTACCAAACATAGTTAAAGCTCAAAAGAAGACAGTTGGATATTCACCAGAAATTAATTTAAGACCGTTTAGTTTAGTACTTTATGTCTCAGTCCTAGTTTCTGTGACAGCACACTGAGATGGTGAGACCCTCTCTATCCCTGGCCACAGATTTCAGCTCCTCCAGTCGACCTCTTCCAGTAGGACCTGCCTGGAAAAGCTCCTGCAGAAGCTGACCAGGAAACTCCATCTATATGAGATGTCCAAACTATCTCAACTCAACAGGCTGATTTTAATCTGAAGGAGAACCTAATTTCTGCCATTTCTACCTACAAACGTATTTCTTACTCTCACTAAGATAAACTCCTGTTGCTGATCTGGTTGTCACTCTCACACTTTCTCTAGCTAAACATGTTTATTTTATGTATGCATATAATGTTGAAGTCAGTTATATAGCTTACATTTAAATTATTATTATTCTCATGATGACTCCACAGGTTTGTGATAAATCTGAAGATCCATGTTATCCAAGCATGACAAGAACATCTTGTGATGTTACTGAATGCTTGGCTTTCTCTGTCCTCAAGTGTCCCCATAAATGCTCAATGGGTTCTAGGCCAGGTAACTGTGTAGAAAAGTCTAGCAATCATTTGAAGTGTATTTTGGGTCTATTTCTTGCTGCAGCATGAAGCCTTGCCTATAGTTTTTTTTTTTAATCTGCGAAGAAACGTACACTATACATGTTGTACTTTGAAGGAGGCCAAATCTGAACAGCACATAATACATATATGATAAATGTGAATATCAAACCTAAAACTAATTAAGACTATGGAATTGCTGTGTTTATTTTAATGTGACTGAAGTTCTTGAAATTTATGGTACACTTCTGGCAGCTGTAATTGCCGGAATGCCACCGTAAACGTAAACAGTGACAATGTATGGACCATATGGTAGGCATATTTAGCAACCACAAATTTCAGATTTCTGAACTCTGTTTCTTCAGATAACTTCAGAAATAAACTATTGTTTATGGTAAATTATGATGAAAAAACAAATACAATTTATGGAATATATTTGAAAATATGTAGTATTTATATGGATGTACCATACAAAATAAATGTAAAACATATAGTATTACTTAATATGTTGTAGAATCGGCATAGAAGGAGACAGCTCAGACAAGGACATTTTGCACATGGTGAAAACACGAAAACAGTCAACTTAGCACAGACAGATCACCAGTCCTGTAAGGTTGGGCACTAAATAGCAGCACAGACTGATTTGTCACACAAGTATGATCATAGGAGCACACAATATCCCAATACACATTATGTTATTACAGAGAATGAGCATAAATACATATATGAGTTTTTATAGAAAGCTTATAAATTCATGTTACTAACATTAACGCTTCATTACATTCATACCATATGACCATAACAATTTACTTTTCCATGCAAACAACCCTTAACAGCAAAAAACACACTGCCCTTTGGGATAGGGAGTGATAGGGGGTTTCTCATTGTCATGGTTTGTTCACCGTATGGTTTTTCACCCTAAGATCAACAGGCAGTTTACAGTGTGACTCATCATTTCTTTCTCCATCTTACAGTGATTCTAAACAAAACTTACAAACCTCAAAGTCTAAGTTCGGAATTTCTAATATGTTAGTTACTTGCTATGTTGTGTCCCCATCAAAGGTTGTCCTATTGAAGAGGTTTTATTCAGGTATAAACTAAATCTAATACTGTTCATTTATATTATCTAAGACCACATTACAGTTTTAACTAAACAGCTTCTGTATATTAACATGAATGACTAAATGTGTGGTAGTACTGTGTAATTTAAAACACCTATTATAATATTAGGAGATAATGGTTCTCATTCTTCCCAGTAGGTTTCAGTGGGGATTCCTCATTGATCACCCAGTGTGTTATTTTACGTTTTAACTGTGATTGATTTACAGCTTATGCAAGGGACTTGACAGGACATTACAATACAGTCACTGTATTTTTCTAAATACTTTGCACATAGTGTTAATATTTTAAATATCTGTTAGTATTGACAATTTAAAAAAGCATGATTTGGTATTATAAATGTACTGTAGTATTACTGTATAAATGTATGTAGTATTATCATGTACAATACAAGAATTCTTAACTTTGCATCTCTCATAATATTTGTAACCCCGATAAGGACAACAAAAGGATCTACTGTATACTGCAGAAGTCTTATCCGTTAGCAGGTGGTGTCGCTAGGGTTTGTTCATTCTAATCTGTGATGCAGAAGTTTAGAAGACGTACATAAGATTTTACACAAGATAATTTTTGTTTCCTATAATAATGCTTAAGACCACAGACTGAAAAGACGCTGATCGGATGGTCATAAAACTGTGCATATCGGTGTACTGTATGTCTAAACAATATGCAACCAGAACCTCTCAACGATATAAAAAGTGACACTGTTCAAACAAGTTTCCCATTTAATTTCAGAAGCGTAAATTAGAGATCTCTTTGTAGATCGCTATCACTACCTTGTAAGAAATGTTGATCTAATGAATCCTACTTATGTAACGTATTCTGACAAAGACAGAACCTTTTAACCAGTAAAGTGTAAATGAAAAAAAAAATAGAGCGTGGCTAATAATGTGAAACAAACTGTCACACTGAATTATTGTGCAATAATAATGCAATTGCACCTAGTTTTAGTTTAGTAATCAAACTGATAATGTTTACGCCTACAGCCCTGCTTTCCATGGGAAATTCCACAAGTCAAACATTGCAATGGGTAAGAAATAGTGCATTGTTTTGAAGTGCTTAAGCAACAGACGAGACAGGAATTACATTGCAAAGCAGAATGGGGGCAAAGACCACTTCCTAGTTTCAACTAACATTTTGTATTAAGTCTGTAAGCAACATTAAATTACCAGCTTTCAACAGCCTTGGTTTTTATATTATACTGGAATAATTGAAAATGAAATCTCCCATAATAAAATATTCCCTATTTTTGTGAGCAGTTTAGTGTTACAAAGTTTTATCAAAAGTTAATTGATAATTAATAGTTAAAGATTTAACGTAATTACTTTCCCTAGGGTCTAGAGGGAGGAGGGCAAGGGGTAAAGAACAGTAGTGCTAGGGCTGTGAGCCTGTTTTCGTTTTTCCTCGCTCCCTTACTGTTCTGTTTCCTTTCCCCCCCCCATTGTATTCATTTACCGCAGCGATCTGTTGGTTAGTTTCTTTTCGCGACGCACCTGTGTTCAAGTCTGTTGATTACCTTTTTGATTATTTAAGCCCGGCGTTCACGTTCGTGTTCACCGGCTCATTGTTGCATGTTGCGTTTGTGTCTGTTTTTCGCTTCCCGGTTGTGCATGCTTTTCGTTTTAGTTTAGTTTAGTTTTTCTTTTTTAAGCCGCTGGATCCTCGGCCATTAGAGGCTGTCTCTGGATCCCCGCTATAGAAAACCGTCCCTTTTTTATCCCCCCTTTTTGTATTTTCTTTTCTTTTTGTTCAGTTGATCTTTTGTTCTTGTTTATATTATTACTAAAGCTGTAATGTGGACCCTCAGCACTCATGCCATTACCAAGGCCGTTTTTGTGGACACTCGGCACTCAAGTTGACTTGGAGGACCCCTGGCACCAGAGACGTTAGGCGGACCCTCAGCATCACGAGCGTTTGCGCCCACCCCAGTTCTGTGGACCCTCGGCACCAAAGCCCTTTCAGTGGATCCCCGGCACTTTGATCGTCTTGTGGATCCTCAGCACCCTACGGGAGATCTGGAATCTTGGCTCGATAGCCCCGCTTCTGGACCCTTACTTTGTGTTATGCCTGATCCCCATTTATGTTAATAAATGTCCTTTCGTTACCTTCTGTTTTGGTCTGTCAGTGGATTTTGCATTATGGGCTCCGATTCAAATCTTGTAGGCTTCATGGGATTTAGCGAGACCAGGAATGGTCTTGCGAGATCCCTAGGACACCCTATCGTAACAAGTAGTAGTTAGTTTAAAAAGCTGATATCTAGTAGGTAATTAATTGGCTGTTACCTTATGTACACTGCTCACAAAATTAGGGGATTTTTCAAAATGAATGCAAAAGAACTGCTGGACAATCTGATCCTGTCTATGCCCCATCACTATCAGTGTGTTTTGACACTCTTGGGTGACCATACACCCTACTGAACAGTCAATATGTGGCACTCTCGTCCAGTTTAACATGCTTCTGTTCACCCCCATGAATATATCTCTTGGTATTCAATCATGATAATTGAGGTTGCATCTCATTTGCATAATCGAACAACTTTCTTTGAATTTTTATTTGGCTTTATAATGATCTTGTTTACCTAAATAAAATCAAATGCTTCATTTTTAATCGGTTCATATTTATTCATCCACCAGCTCTGTGATGATGTCATGGAGGACTGAAAGAGGATTCCAGCAGCAGCTTCTTTGAAGCTCTCTTTGAACTCCACGCCCAAGAGAGATAAGGCAGTGCTGGGAATAATGGTGGCCACACAAAATATTGACACTTTGGGTACAATTTGGCCATTTTCACTTAGGAGTGTACTCACTTTTGTCGCCAGCAGTTTAGACATTAATGGTTGCGTGTTGAGTTATTTTTAGGGCACAGAAAATTCACACTTTCATATAAGCTGCCTACTTTACATTGTATCAATGTATCCTATATTCAGTGCTGTCCCATTAAAAGATATAATAAAATAGTAACTAAAATCACTTTTGCGAGATACTGTATGTAGCAATACTGTAGCAGTACTTTATGCAAGGGGGATTTAAGATACAACACATTCTGGTAATGCTGATAATCCTGCTATCAAAACACCAGTTCTGATCCGAGACTTCAACAAACAAAACTCCTGGGAAAAAAAGACTACACAAAAATACTGTGGTTATAGCAGAAATACTGACTCACTGCTGACAATGAAGTTACAAAGAAAAAGAGTAGGAACTATGAGTCATGGGTTATACAGGGTTATGCTGTCAATTTAAATAGCTTAAAAACTTATGTTCTATTAAAGACGTTATATTAATCGTAATCTACAGCTCATACTACTATTGTTGGATAATTTTGTACTAGCATTGTTACATTCAACTTTGTTTTTATTTTTTTGTTAGTTTAAAAGTTTTTCTTTAATATGTCAGATCATAAGACAATGGCATCTGTTTTGCTTCTGCTTTTTAGTTTGG
Source organism: Parotocinclus haroldoi (assembly GCA_034779995.1). Lineage (NCBI taxonomy): Eukaryota > Metazoa > Chordata > Actinopteri > Siluriformes > Loricariidae > Parotocinclus > Parotocinclus haroldoi. Next base: position 9,358 of record JAUZST010053664.1, on the reverse strand, counting down.
TCTCGCTTATATTAATGTCCAAATGCAAAGGTAAGAGAATTTGTTTTCTGAAATTAATTAAAAATCTTTTTCTGCGTAATGTAATGCAGTTGGTTTGGACTGGTTTATGTCATAAGTTGTTAGAACTAGTAGCTAATAGCAAAGAAAAGTTTGTGTATAATATGCACAATGCTGTTATCAAATCATCCTGTTTACCATTTTTTTGTTTTACAAATTATCTTAAAAATAAGCTTCATACCATAGACATTTTGACTCTCTAGATAATGTTATTACAATGTATTATTTATTCAGCAATGTGTTAATTTTTGTTATTTTTTTTTCCATGACAGTGATCGGGTGTGTATAGATAATATCCAACATCAAAATAATTATGTTAGCTGTACTGTAGATTCAGATGGATTATCTTACAATTAACTGTAAATGGTAACATGTCTTCCTTCTAACCTTTTTAGTTTTAAACCTTGGCTACAGCCCAGATGTTATTGTGTCAGTTATGTGGGGAAAAAAATTACTCACTGGCCACTTTATTACGTACACTTTGCGAGCACAGGGTTGGTCACCATTTTTCCTTCAGAACTGCCTTAGACATTTTAATCTAAGGCAGTTTTTGTCGTTTTTTTTTTTTTTTACTTCACTTGATGAAACGAATCTCCCGTAACACTGCATCCTAGAGGTGCTCTGTTGGATTGAGATCTGGTGACTGTGTAGTCCATTTACTCATTGTCATGTTTAAGAAACTATTTTGAGATGATGTGAGTTATGTTTCATTACATGTAGAAGATTGCGCTTTGCTCATAAAGGAGTGAACATGGTCAGCAACATTATTCATGTAATTCATTTAAGGGGCTTAAAGAGTGGCAAGAAAATATTCCCCACACCATTACACCAACAGCAGCCTGAACTGTTGATAAAAGGCAGGGTGGATCTGTGCTTCCATGCTGTTTATGCCAAATTCTGACCTAACCATATGAATGTCGCAGCAGACTTGAATTGAGATGTTTTATAACTTTGGAGAACCTGTGTGAGTTGTAGCCTTAACTGCTTGTTCTTAGCTGACAGGACTGACATCCGGTGGGATCTTCTGCTGCTGTGGCCCATTTGCTTAGGTTCAATAAGTTGTGCATTCATAGATACTCTGCTGCCAATCCTAACTTAATGGCTGTTTTTTTGAGTTACCGTTCCTTTCTAGCAGCTCAAACCAGTCTGGCCTATTAGACTACTCTCTGTAAACCCTAGAGATGTCCATGTGTAAAAATCCCAACAGATCAGAAGTTTCTGAAATAGTTTCTCAGACTAAACTGTCTAGCACCAACAACAATGACACATTCAAGGTCGCTCTCTTGAATTTCAACAGGTTGTATTGACCATGTACGGACACATGATCAAGTGCTAAATGCTTTGAGTTTCTGCCATGTGATTGGCTGATTAGATCCTTATCTTAGTGAGCAGTTCAACAGATGTACCTAATAAAGTGGCCTGTTTGATTAGTACATTGTAGTTTTTTTTACAAACTTGTTTAGTGGCATGTAACTGTACTCATGCATTATCAAACAAGCAATTGTAGCAGTAGTAATAATGTTAGTAGTTGCAATGATAATACTCATTTTCAATGCACACTTTTACAGAGCAGCAGGTGCAGACAGCTATTGAAGGTCACAGTTTTCTCATCTTCTGTAAAACAGACCAGGTCTCTGGTCCAGTTGACCAGGACAACTTAACAGTAACTTGGACTAAAGACAACTGTACTCTAAATGCAAATCCACATATTAAAATACAAGGCAGGTCATTGTGGTTTTTAAGCACAATAACATCTGACAGCGGCCTTTACATATGCAGAAGGTAAGAAAAATAAAACTGTATGATCAGATAAGTATTGCTATGCTGTACATATTTACTAAAGAATATATTGTAATGACCGTGCAATCTAATCTGTTTACAGCAGTACCAATTCTACTGTTAGCAACGAGTTCCGAGTGTATCTCTCTGTTAAGGCCGGACCATGTCCAATGTCTGATGATGATGATGAATTTGGACTACCAGGGAGCAATGTAAATCTTTCCTGTACTGAAGAGACTGTTCCAACTCTGGGGCAAAGATTGCAAGTCCAGTGGTACAAGGTCATGAATCACCTTAATGATTATTATTATATACCTTATACACTTTATGATTAATTATATATATATATATCAATGTCAATCGCAGGCCCCCAGTACATCCCATTTTACAGTTTTATGGGGAACGTATGCCTTATGCCTGAATCATTTGGTCATATAATGTATTTAAATCACATTCTTAAGATCAGTGATCACAATCACAATGAGAACCACAACTGCACACTTGTAAATAGATTTACTTTAAATACTTTTTTTGCAGGAATGCAAGCCTATTGGCATACAAGGTAGTGAATTTACTATTTTTAATTTATCTCTGAGCAACACGGGCAACTACACGTGTCTTGTTGACTTCAACTATGAAGGCGAAGATTACACAGCTTCTCATACCATTCAGCTCAAAGTGCTAGAGGATGGTGAGTTGATGTACATAAAAAAATACTAAGTAATACATTTGCTTTACTATTGATTGCTATTAGTAGTAATAGTAGTAATTTGAAAAATACAAAACGTTCAACAAACATAAACTTTGATTTGGTCAGATTTCATGTATATCTCCTGGAAATCAAAAGACTATTTATTTGTATCTTAAAGCGTTATTTAACATGATATTCATATTTTTCAGAGCCAAAGGAGAGCCCTAGAATAATATATCCTCAGAACACAACTCTCTATGTTAAATCAGGCAAGGTGTCATTTAACTGAAAATGTTAAGCATCTTGTCAAGTGTTTCGCGATTTGCATAGGTGATGTAGCATGGTTTTGATCTGTTCATTTCTTTATGTTGTTGTGCAGCTGTGGAAATCAAACTAGAATGCCGTGCCATCATTGGCTCAAGAGAGGAAGATATTCCAGAAACCTCTCTCTATTGGACTTTAAACCACTCTTTCATTGACTCATATCCACAACTTCAGGAGAACCAAACCATGTGAGCAAAAGTTTCAGATATTATTTGTTAAAATATTTGATATGTGTTTTATCAAGATACAACTGTGTTTTAATAGAGTTAAGCTTATGCACTCAGTGTCACAGTGACAATTTGTTAGCTGAAATGCAGAATATTTAGGATGAAGGTTGATGAGTAACAACAAGTCACAGTGTCAATGTATTATTTACTCTAATTTTTGATCAGTTTAGTGGTTCCTTGTACAATACCTAAAACCACCATGTAATTTCATAATGATTCAAAACTTTTGAATGCTAGTGTATTCTGTAATTGTAGAGATGAACAAATGTTCTCAGAAAACAGATCTCTATGTTTTCCTCTAACTATCTTGCACATGTTTATGGTCACTGCCAGCTCTTTAACAAATTAATTTGAATAATATTAATAATAATCGTCATCTTCATCAGCAGCAGCAGCATCATCATTAGTATTCATTTTTTTGTTTCTTACACAGAAAGATGAATGAAGACGGCATGATATATGGCAGTGGCACACTGTTCATTCCCAAGGTTTCTCCAGACTTCATTGGTGTACCATTTCAGTGCATTGTCCTAAGTCCAAGAGGAATGGATATAGGTCTGTTGTGGTTTATTCAAGGTAAGCATCGCATAATGAATACAATTCTGTGCACACAGATAAGACACTAGGAACCACAAGTATGAAGATGGAGAAGTCAAAGGTTTCTGTCTACCCCAAAGCGATTTTGGGGTATTTGAGGTTGAGGTCCCATGTAGATTCAAAGAACTGCAAGGTCCCTGCAGCAACCATCTCAGTGCTGGTTGTCTGAATGTCCATGCATTCTCTATGAAACACTGAATCCACAGCCATCTGGGTTCTAGTTCTATCTGAGTTTATTCAGTGTAGTGTAGCACATATGGTACAATAGTACCATATTGAGAGTGGAAAGGTAGGACAAAATTTAGGGTAAAGGGTCTGAGATTGACAGTGGCCTTAGTTATTTTTTTAAATTTCAGTATTAAGCTATTAAGCTTTTGTTAAGCTTTTAAACATTAAATTATTTTAATGGCAGTCTGCTCTTAAAGCAGGTTCAAATTGTATTGTGAGTAGTGCACAGTAAGTTGGGAGAGTTGTTGTTCATGGACTGTTCATTGATTGTGGTGGTTAAGGGTTCAGGAACCAGCATTGCCAAGTTGCCATGGTTGGGACCAAGAGAATTGTGAAATTATTTTTTGTTTTTGCATTTGTTAAATCCTGTAAATGTGATTTGTCTGAACTCAGAATACTGAATACTGAATACTGAAACTTGTAAAAGTGTGCAATTATACAGCTCTTAAGCTTCTGATTCTCTCTTTTTGTCTCACCATAGTATTATCAGATGTTAGGTATTCCAAGATTATGATTACTGTAACTCATTAATCTCTACCAAGTCGTAAGTATAAATTATGGTATTAATGTGAAACCATGTCATCAGGTATCAGTGTTGGCACTCTTGAGCCACCAGTCATTATGAGAACATTTAATATTAGGTGTAGTACCTGGACGTTCCTTCTGTTTGAGAACACTTGTTAACTTGATGCCTTTCTGCACTAGGACATAATGTAAGAACTTCAAATGACCTTTCACTTGACCAGGGCTACAATTTATACCAGGTTTAAAAATGTGTCCTTGGGGACAAACTCATAATCATACTCTTAGGACAAGTGGTTTTCTGTCTTGACAACCCCTGGCACACTTTTTCCTGCAAAGCACCACTGGAATGTTTTAAATTCCATATTTTGAACATTGTAATTCATAATAAACTGCAACTTCTTATTGAACACAACAACACAATGATAATTCACCTTAACAGTGACATATATTAGATGTCTTCATTTCAAACTGTGTAGCATAACAGTGCTAAAACATGCATCATTCATTTGCTTTGCTCTGTTATTCCTGCAATATCTTTTACACCTGCTAGGGGGCATGCCATTTACGTTTGAAAATGCTGACATATTTCATAACGCAGCAGTCTGCACTATAAGAGGTATCAATCCTATCTCCCAAAGTAAGGTTCCAAGGCATAGTTTCTCTCCACACATCGGGCTGTTGAGGAATACGCTAAGGGGTACATTTTAGCTCCAATTTATAGTTCCAATGTGTCAGATTGTACTGTAAATGAAGAGATTATGCTGTCTGTCCCAAGAGGCAACAGGAAGCTATTCCTTAAAACTCTGAAAGGCCTGAGTGGTAGGAATTTTTTGTTGACATCCATGAATCAGTGACATGATCATGCTGATGAAAATATATGCATCTTTGGAAACAAGAGTTTTAAGTTTAAGTCAATATACTACTATAGGCACCTTCCTATCTTCCCGTTTCAGACACTCAGAAGATTGGGTACCCTAAAGAACAAGACAGTGACTCGGGAAATACATAACATAACTCAAAATAAGATGATATTTACATCATTATGTCATTATTCAGTTTTCACTGATGCCATTTTATTGTTTGTAAGGACATGGAATAACATTTTTATCTGCTTTTTCTCTCATAGATGATAGTACCACCATGACAACACTACTGATTGCTGTGCCTCTCATACTAGTAGTTATTGTTGCTATCCTGTTGACATTCTTTAAAATAGACCTCATTCTAGCCTATCGTGATCTATCTGGCAAAAGTAAAGGTAAAATTTCCAAAACTCTTACTGCACAAAATAATACACAGCTTATAGGTAGTTACTTTATTAGCCTGTTTGTGTTACTTTTTCTACAGTGACAAATCAAGGGGGTAAGCTATACAATGCATATGTATCTTACCTTCCTGGCAATACTCCTGGTTCCTGTGCAGCAGAGGAATTGGCCCTGAGAATCTTGCCAGAGGTGCTGGAGGACACACATGACCTCAAGCTCTTTATACGTGGTCGTGATGACACAGGCACAGGTAAACTATCCCTGTTGTGCATGTATTGTATATTTCTGTTCAGGACAAGCATATGATTAGAGTTCAATACAGTAATCCTAGCAGTAACACATGTACTTAGCTTTTGAAATATGCATCTAAATCACGGTAAGGATTCTCAGGCTCCAGTTTATGCTCTGGTGTGAGTGAGTGAGTAAGTGAGAGAGAGAGAGAGAGAGAGAGAGAGAGAGAGAGAGAGAGAGAGAGAGAGAGAGAGAGAGAGAGAGAGAGAGAGAGTGTGTGTGTGCGTGTGTGTGAGTTACCCTTTGATGGACCGTGTCCAGTGTATCCAGCACATCCAGCTGGGTTCCTGACCAACCACTCTTTTATTGAAGATAAACCAGTTACGTAATATGCGTGAATTAAATAAATGCCTTTTAAGAAATGTCTGAGATGTTGTTCTGATTGCAGTGAGTATTGCCGAAATGAATGACGTTCTGAGCCAGACCCGGACGATTGTGCTCATTCTACCAGGATTAGATGCTGTCAGTCTTAGAGATAATAACTTGATTCCGGTGAGTCAAGGACAAGAAAATCTGGACGACTTGCCACTTGCAGACTTTTTTTCTGCCATCACTCAATCTGGACTCAGGGTCATCCTGGTGGAAAGTGAGAAGAATGCTGATTATTCATTGTTGCCAGCAGACATACATTCCTTCAGGAGAAAGTATGAAGTGCTGCGGTGGAGACAAACAGCGCGACCCAACGGCCGATTCTGGAAGCAACTCAGATATCGCATGACTTGAGTCACCTGCCAAATAATACAAATTTAACTTTAATATTATTTCCTGTATCCTATAATTTTCTTTTGGAGGACACAGTTGTAAGCAGATACCACAGTGCCTCACAAAAGTCATGATATTGGGTTGTATTCTTACCGCACAGTATTTTACCAATAGAGATCTAATGTACCAGATTAGAGTCAGTTTGATAATCATTACATTTTTTGTGAATTAACCTTCAGATATAACGTGATTCTGTTACATTACCATTTTTTTTTACTAAATGTCCATAGTTACTTAACTTACTGATATACAATTTGAAATAAAAACTGAATTGTGGAATAAATTCCTTTCACATCTTTATTGACTGTGTACTGAGACAGTACAATGATGTTGTATGTGGTGGAGATTATGTGTTGAAGTTGCATCCACTAGTGAGTTCTGACTATTGTGTTATTACAAGAATTGAAAGAGAGCCAGCTATCAGTAATAAGATGGAATTCGGAATGAGACTTACTGAAATTGTATTGGAATTTCAGTTTTATTAATATTTGGGCTTTGAGAGCAAATCACTATCGATTGGAGGTACATATATAACTATAACTTACATTTTGTTTATGGTTTTTTTTTGCAATAGCTAGCTATATGTTTGAATTAATAATACAACAAACACCAGCATATGCTGTGTTTTTAAATGCTGTGTCGGATGAAGTCAATTTATGCTGGTTTAGCTGGTGAACCTTTATGGGTTGCCGGTATGACCAGCATGCAAGGCATAACATATACTGGTTTGGTTTTACACTTTTTTTTAGAAGGGTAGCATTGCAGTTTTGTTTTATGGAGCCTGATGTTACTAAACTGTATTACTATTGTAAACAATGTAAACAATATTACTATGGTCATTAATAAAATGAATTGATTGATTTTGAAACGTGCTAATGTGATACATATGTAGATGAATGGAATCACACATTTTATGAAAATGACTAGGAAACGGTTTGCTGATAACAATCATCATTCATTCATTTGTATGGTCCTACTAGCTTAATTCTATTTGTTGTTGTTGGTAACAAGCAGCAGGGCTAAATTGGGAACCAAATCTAACAGGGCACCAATCCATATGAAGCACACAAGTTTGTCTTTTTCTAGCATTGTAGGGACTTTAAATTGTTGGGACATTACTGTAGCTTATTACTGCTGCACCTTCACCTAACCCCTAACGTAAACATAAAGAAACCTAAAGCAACACACAGGAACGCTTTTTAACAAATACAGATTGAGCTAAATCATGTCTTATATGGTAGAAAACCCGAGTGCCTTTCCTGGAGGAAACACATATCATTTCAGGGAGAACATGCAAACTCCACACGTGGGAATCTCTGGGAGTTGCTGATAACAATTGTTTTCTAATTAATTTATTGGAAGTTTTTGAGGGACCCTGTCAAATTTGTCAACAACCACGAACATCGATTTGAACACAACAGAGGACTCAATCAAAAGACTAAATGATTACGTATAAAAGAGGCCCTAACTTTTTCGAAAAACACGCTAGATTTAGCCACGCAAATTTTGGCCTACTACTATATCACTTATACATGTTTACATGTATCGTTAACTGCACCCGTACTGGTCTGAATTACAGTCTACTAAGTATTAGCGTAAAACATCAATGTGCCGCTACACCGTTAATTTTGTAAGCTAAATCCCATTTGGAGCTTACCTCACTATATAACTGCACTATACAACGAAGGCCATATTAACTACGTAGTGCACTAGTTGTGACGGATGAGAGCGATTTGGGACGCGGCATGTTGTTGAGCGCCAGGTTGAGAGCCCAGCAGGTGGCTGGACGGCGTTCGTTGAGGAGGGGCTGGAGATGGACCTCCAGTCAGCTATACTGGCTGAGCCGAAAGCGGTATGTTATAACACATTCATATCTACGACATGATTTAACGCTTCTTTCTGATATACTGGGTTGATTGTTAGACGGTAGCGCTGTATACAGTATAGTCATGCGCTCTAATATGATACTGGATGTTTCAGCGAAACTATACTGACCGGGCGGTTAGCGGATATGTTTAAAAACTTCATTTCTCATTGTAGTTGAGATACTAGTTTGTATACGAGTAGTACATAATGATATTTCGCGATTATATTATGTGAATAATAACAGTAACGTTAGCTCGTGGCTGGCTATGTTAGGTCCGGTTAGCTAGCTGTATGTTTGGCCCGTTAGCCGGATTGCTAACGTAAATCAAGGCCGTTGGTTTCTGGTGTATGTACGCTATACTATGTAACTTTACACTATACTTTACTTAAAGTATTATTTTGGACTGTAAACTATTTGGGATGTAAAAGTATTGCCTGGTTTTTGTACAACAACACATTGGCATTAATTCGAAAGTAACGTTTTGACTGTAGCACAGTCGTGGTGTTCTAAGCTTTTAATGCTTTTAATGCACGGGCGGATTTGAAAGTGCGTTCAAATCACAATTCTCTATAATTACAAATTGAGTCGAGTGCAATTGCTTAAAAGAGACCAAAAATTGTAAACCGCATGTAGTTGGCTTTTTTTTTTCACCTGATACATTTTGTGGTAGAAAGCAGGTGCATATTCAGAGCCTCTAGTTCACGCTGTACCTTCCAGTTGTAAAACTTGTAGGTCCAGGTTAGAT
>JAUZST010053653.1:0-24349 GCA_034779995.1 Parotocinclus haroldoi | reverse complement strand
CTGTAAAGCTGCTTTGAGACGATGCTACATTGTAAAAAGCGCTATATAAATAAAATTGAATTGAATTGAATTGAATGTTCTGGTAACGAACTGGTGCCATTTCCACAATGGTCTACTATTTAAAAAAAAAAAAAAACCTGCCTTTTGAGCATTTTGCTTGATTTGGTTTGTACTTTGACCATAACAACCCATGCAGTTTTAAAAAGTGGAACGTTATTTTGTTGATTATTGCACAATGAATTAATGAACCAATGTTCAAATTATGGCCAATGTAAAATGACTTTTAAAACCATTAGCTGTGGAACTTCATCAATCAAAACTGTATTGACAGTTGAAAGCTGAACTCACTGAGTAACTGGCACCAATTTACTTTTTTTTCATCTCTATTATAATGTCAATCGGAAGTATAGAATAATTCCTTTTCCTTTCTGTAATAATGCAGTCTACCACATCACCAACAATTGGTGGAAAATTTGGGGTTGGGATTGCAGTGGGACATTTTCTGCTGCATATTTCTGCATATTCGTATTCCCCTGCATTTTTTATGAGTGGAAATGTTGTAGAGACGTTCCAAGTTCATTTCCATACTTGAGCCAGCATTAAAACATATTAAACAATTTAGTTCTCTGCACAGATTCCTTTCTAATGGTTTAGAATGACACATTTAGGGGCACTTTAATATTAGAGTGCTAACACCACAGGGCCGTTGTATAGGAGAGCTTTTTCTATTCATCCCCAAGCCTCAGTTCAGACTGCCTCTACTATTAACTCTCACTATACCATTTCATGCATCCAGATCTGCTCTCAGGTATAAACCCGGACACACATCTGTGAAAGCTATTTTACATGGTGAAAATGATGGAACAATAATAGATAAGTCACAAACTTGACACCTGACAATTTATGCTTAATAGCGGACTATCTTGGGTTTGCGACGCACACATCAAACAATTTAAATAAATTGAAATTTATGAATTACATGTTTTCCAGATCATTTGTTCATTATTTTCCACACAGGGTCACGGGCCAGCCCTTGCCTGCCACTACCGGCGACTCTGGGCACGGGAACACGCCCTAGATGGGGTGCCAATCCATCGTAGGGCACACGCGCACAGTAACACTGAGAGCCAATTTAGAAACAACAATTAACCTAAAATGCATGTCTTTTGACTGTGGGTGGAAACCGAAGAACCCGGAGTAAACCCACACAGACACAGGGAGGACATGCAGACTCTACACAATAAGGACCCAGACCGCTCCACCCTGGGATTGAACCTGGTACCCACCGAGCCACCATGCTGCCATTTTTCCAGATCAACTACAGAGAAATAAGACATTGTTTGCAACAAAACTGTAAGAAATCTGCCAAATGAAATGAGATTAGAAATGCCAAACAATTACCAGTACTAATGTCCAAAATTGGAGAAAACAAGGTTACAGTGGGCTAAAGAGAAGCAGCAACAATGTGTGGATAATTAAATTAAAATGATTATTTCACATCTGCTGGAGATAATGTCTAAAGCCATTTTAGTGAAAGACCAAATAAAGAAACCTGACTGCCTGACAAAAACGAACATATTTCTTGATGATGTAGTTGCGTATCCGATAGATTTTAGAACACTGATTGAAAATTAACTTTGTTGATAAACGGGAATTTTTTCAGGATGACGCAACATGCAGTCTTTCCTTGGTAAAGGCATAACAACTCAACGACACAACCAGCAAATAATCTGAGTCTAAATCCGGAAAAAAAAATGTCATAAAAAAATTGCCGTTGTGCAAAACTGATCTGATGTAGAATGTTGTTTTTATTAGTGAAGGCCATGTTTCAAAGTATTTGTCATCATAAGTATGAGGATGAGCAACAAAGTACTAATTGTGAATATATTTGTTTTTAATTTTTTTTCCTTAACATTGAATAATACCGACCTTACTTTCCTTCCTAGTTATGGGAGAAGTATTAAAAACATTTTAAGACTTTATATAAAGTATGCCTAGTGAACGCTGTTCAGCTATTAAACATTTGATTCGAGTATATTATTATTATTATTTATTTGCTATGATTAAGAAAAGCTCAAATTGTGATTCCATAATTTTTGCCAGGTATAGTAACAATCATCAGTAATACATCCATCACAGACAAACTTACACAAGCATGAGTATGGTTCTCCTGATGATATGAGCTGTCTTTGGCTACACTGGATTTTTATCATCGCAAATGCTAAAGTCAAAAAAGTAAAGTAAAGTAAAACTACATTTCCTGCTTCACAGAAAACAGAAAGCACTACAGTCCTGTGCATGTGTTTAGGCACAAGGTCATTTATAATAATAAAATAAATAATAATAATAATAATAATAATTTATGATAATTTGCTGATTTTTCTAAATGGCTAGAAAAATAAAATGCAACATATCTGTAATCTCACTGGACAAAAAAAGTTAGTCACCTGCATTTAAAGCGTACCTAATAGCATATAATAACTCCATGAGCATAAATAGTACCTGTGGATGGATTTTACATGGACTGGACAGGTTTCTGTATGCATGTATGTATCAACGTCCAGCCACTCTTGTTCGTTTTCAAGAGTATTCACATCTGTTTTTTTCGTGGGCCAGTCCAGATGTGTGAACACTCCTGAATGTTCCTCATGGCAGTTAGTCACATTTGCAGTACTGTGAATGCAATGCTTGATATCTTGGAATACACAGATGAGAATGACCCTAACCGTTACCTCAGCAGCTCAGTGTAGGCAATGAGAACCCAGTACATCCCAGAATCTCCTCCAGCTTGTGCCCAGTCTTAACTGAAGGCTTCCTGAGGTCTTCTAAGAACATGATACTAAGCATCATTCACATACAGGCAGATTAACTTAACCATGTAACTGGACCAATTTGTGCCACTCTGCTCCATATGTTCATGGTACGCACTGACCTACAAAGAGTGGTATTTTGGAGCTTGGTTGTGAAGGACCTGAGTTGATGTCCAGAAGCATTTCTTGGCTTTAAGCAAAGCAATATTTATTCAATATTGTCAGCTTCGTCTTTCAGTCAAAAATTCTGATCGGAATTTTTCAAGATTTTTTGCCACTGCTAATTCAGCTGCAAATTCAGCTGTTCCCTTCACACTCTAACATTTGGCACGTGCAAATGCAGTCACTCCTTTTTCTCAGTCATTTGACATCTGCTTTGCAGCCAACATTTCACACATCAAACGACGCGTTCACTGCACTGTACCACCTATTCTCAATGTTGAATCCCATCGCTCATCCCACGGGTATTTATAACCCAATCATCCTCAAGCAACACACTCTGCAAGAAGTTAACCACCTTAAACACACACGAGAGCTTTTTTGGACAGATAATACATATATTCGTAAGCCTAGAAACAAAGAACTTTTGTAATGTGCAAATTGTGTGCTAATTTCCTCATAAAGACACACAAAGTGCTTCAGCTGCATTATTTTTTTAGCTTGAAAGGCACAGCATTGACAGCATATCTGCTATCACAAACAGAAGCATAAACACTACCTTACTGGGCAAGTGGCATCTGTTCTACCAGACAGCCAGTGCAGTACTAGACGCAGTAGTTTCCAAACACCACTAAGAAATAAAAAAAAATCGTACTTTACAAGTTTGTCAAGTCTGTCCCTAAATTGTTTCATTCGTTTTATATCGTAATCTACTTATCTATTTAAGCAAAGTGTCTCTCAAAACACATTAGAAGTGAAAGGGCAATAATTTAGCTTTTGTTTTGCACTGAAAAGCTACTAATTTGAGAGCAAATTGCAGGAAAGTGTGCATGGATAAGGGAGCAGCTGCTGGAGCTGAATTGAAGGGCTGGTCAAAGGAAGTTGGCTCCACTGTGACCTAAATCATAAAGTACGCTTCATCTGCTTGGAAAGAAGAAGACTGGCATCAGCGAGGCACATCAGCAGCACCTGGGTCATTAGGGGATTAAGTGTCTTTCACAAAAGAAATGCCAAACCAGCAGGTCATAGAATTTGAACCCATTAGTTCAGTCACATCTTCCAGTTCTTGGTTTCTCAGGAGGATTCTGGTATTGAGTCGAATAAGTCCCTCGAACCAGAAGCCAATTGATAACAGTCAGACTCAACAGGCTCATGCACGAAGTTCTTAGGATTAGGCAAGGTGCATTATTTTTGCTGCTAAGCGACACAAAGGGGCCGACAAAGTTTCAGGGATAGATTTGAGAAGCACGTTCTCGCAGTACGTCATCCACTAACTGCTGCCTTTAAGTTGTGTTAATTTGCACGGACCTATGACCTTGCTAACTCAGTGCAGTGCTCATGGACCAAGCATGAAATTACTGATGACTGAGAAAATAGATGGGACCAATTTTGGGAGCAAATTGCTCTCCAAAAAAATTGCATTAGCCTTGTGAAAGTTACTGTATACATTACCTATAGAAATATTTATACCCTTTTGAAATTGTCTGTGCTTTGTTTTGCAGCCTGAAATCAAATCTCACAAAAACGATATTATTTTCCACTTGATTTTCGCATTAGTAACGAGAAAGAAAGTGCAAAAAACAGTTCTGAAACTTAGTTAACAATAAAAGAAAAACTAAAATAACAGCATTGGGAAAGTGTTCAGCCTCCTGATTTTGAAAAATAATATATATTACAAAAAAAGTTCTGATGAGCTGCTCATTATTCAAATTAACGAGGATTTTTAATTCCACTAGTTCTGCTGTACACATCAATGTTGCCCTCAATCCTGACCATTTGCTCACGCCCTGAAATGAAACATCTCCATAATATAATGTTGCCACCACCTTTTTATGTTTTTTTCATGTGTTGAGCTGTGTTTAGATTTCACCAAGCATACCACTTACAGGTCAGACCAAAAAGTTCAAACTTGTCATGTGAAATTAGTCTTTCACGTCTACCAAAAGGCAAGGATTTGATATGGTATGATGTTTTTTTTTGTTTTTTTTTCAGAACTATAGGCTTATTAACTAGAAAAGTCCAACAGAAATAATACTCTATGCCACGGCCAATCTTGCTGGCTATAAATCATATTGGTCTTCACCATGCTGGATTTAAGGTTTTAGCAGTCAGAGAAGATATTTTGTTTACATTTCACGGAACATTCTTAACGCAAATAGCCAAAACAGGTCAGAGGAGTTATCTGACTCTTCCACTACATGCTTCAACATCATATACGTCTGGAGTCTCTACTTCTTTTGACCACACTAAGCATGAAATCATTTGCACTTCTGCTGGCAAACAGGGTTGCCTTGTCATGTCTCTAGTCCCCGCTTTCTCCGTTATCACTCCAGAATTTGTCATTTTTCCTGAAACTGCACACAGCTGAGTGCTTATTTCTATTTATACCCCTGCACCATGCAAACACGTTCCATATTTTATTGATTGATAGCTCATTTAAGACAACAGCTACAAAACAACTTGCTGCTTTTACTTTTATTATAGTGGATAATCAATTTCTCACACACATCCATCTCATTTTCCCGTTGTTGGAAAAAAAAGCATTTGACTTTCACAGCGTTGACACTTAGCTCTACTTTGATAAATGTGAAAGAAACTTTCAGCTTTCTTGCACTGAATATGATACTACAGTGAGTGTATTAATATAGCATCAGCTAAAAAGAATTCCTCAGGTAAATCTAAATGGGTTTGATGTGTCTGAAGGGAATTCCACCGACAGTTCACTTAAATTAGGAACTTTTTGGGGGGATTGTACCTTAAATATACAAAGTCTTGTCAACGTAGGCTAGTGAAAGAGGTTTTAATTTATGTACATCTGTTCTTTGGTGGTTCTTACATGGTTTTGCCAAAAATAGGCCCAATTCAACGAACTTCAACCCTATTTTTGCTCCAAAAGAGTAATGTAATTGACTTGAGTTTACCATGGTACTACATAAAAACATAAAACAAAAGAAATTAACTACTCCACAATTCCCTTGACAACACAAAACACATTGGGTGGCACTGGCAACTTCCCTGGGTTGTCCAAACAAACAAAAAGTTTGCTCTGTGGGCAATGTAAGAGCACGCTCGTGCTTTCCTGTCCAAACTCCCCACACACAAATTATTCGCTTTTGTTTTTTTTTTTGACAAACACAACAAGTAAATCAAGTAGAGGGGAGCAAGACGGCCATCAACCAAGAGAGTCTCAGTCTGCTCCTCATTTGGATCCGCTGCAGCCACTTTTAACGCCCCTTGCTTTCCGGCAGGCGTAAGCACCCGGACATCGAAACTCCTCCCCTCGACGAACCTCATTGGACGCAGCGGACCACGGAGATTGTGGCAGCCAATCGATGGTCATGATACCAATGACTTTTCATCATTCACAACAATCTGACCAGCCACCATACAACTAGTAACTAAAACACAGCAATTATTGGACACAGCCAAAAATATGTGTCTTTACACGTAACACCACACACAAACTGAGTCTTCTTATTTTAATGAATTGATTTGATGAGATTTATTTTTTGTCTACTTAATCCTGGTAAAGGTCATGGAAAAGCCAGTGTCTAGCCAGTGGCAAAGACTGGCAATGACTCCTCTTATACACAGTCATGCACTAAAGACACTTTATGAACATCAATTAATTCATTATTATTATTAGTCTTTTAACTTTATCACCACTGCTCTCCTGTGTCTGATCCACTCACACCATACCAGTACAACACAACACAACACTACACATTAGCATCACTTAGTATGACTGATCAAATGGAGATTGAGCGTTGGAACAAGGAGGTAGGATATGTCTTAAAGCTGATTGGTGTTTAGTGAAAAGCTGGATACCTGAATGTGCAAAATCTGCTACAATTTATACTAACATGGTTTCACAGTATTTTGTGATTATACTAATTATTGGCTCCTCTGAGTGCTTGATGCTTAAATGCTTTATGGGGTGTAGGTCAGGAGACTGTGGAGAAAAGTCCATGACAGTCAGGACTCTTCTTTAGTCTTCAAGTAGTTGTGGGAAATATGTTTTTAGTCATTATATTTATTATTAACTGTGTTACTAAATTTGAACACACAGGTGGTCTCAGACTTGTGTGGCCTCCTCTGTAGCATGGTGCACCTTTACTGCGTAACTGAAATGACCCTTCTTAAGGCGATTCATGCATGTAACAGATATTCGCCTTCGTGGTTCGCTTTTCATTTCTGAAAAACAAAAACCTTACATGATTACATGATGCGATTGCCTGTAATTGCCCACACATACGTGCGTGCATCACTGAAGAGCTTAATGTGCTGAAACTTTCACAAGATGAGCTTTCCATTATTTGACAGAGAAGGATTTGGGTTCATTACTGGTTCTGCATTGCTGCTGCTGTTGGGCTTTATTTAGGGTAACGGTTAAATCCGAGTACATATTAAGCCCGTGTTAATTAAAACTCATAAAATCAATAGGCTTGTCTTTTTCCGTCACTGACTTATTGAGTTAAATTCTTCTGCCTTACTAACGCGTGAGCTGATAAAAGAACCAGCTGAGCATTGTCAGTTCATGTGCAGTGCATTTTCATCCGGTGTCAAAATTGACAGCCAGTCATACGCATTAAGCTTTATACAAAAAAAGAATGTTATAATTAAGGCGATGTTTCATTGAGGAATGAAATACACAACAGTGAATGTGGTAGAGAGGCAAAGCCGTGCCCCTACACACAGATAATAACCAGAAGGCTTTGGCGCCTATCATGCTCCATGTGATGCCGACGGTAATAAAGGCTGATAGGTAAACACAGTGAGACAGTGGAATGTCAGAATAACATGTAATGAGTAAGAAATAATTAAAATACCATAATGTTTGCTATATGTCATTTATTTGAACTAAGTACATTCTTGATTGTGCGTTACATTTTTGCTATTACATTTGAAAACAAAGTTAGACTCATCTTCTACTTTATAAGATACATCTGTTCAAATGCTCATTAACACCAGTATCTAATTAACTCGATGAATTTAGGCATGTAGACATGTAGTCAAGACAACCTGCTGAAGCTCACACCGACCCTCAGAATAGGTAAAAAAGTTGATTTAAGTGACTTTGAATGCATCATGGTGGCTGAAGTTAGACAGGCTGGTCTGAGCATTTCAGAGCCTGCTGATCTACTGGGATTTCCATGCGCATATCAGCTATCTCTAGAGTTTCTAGCTGATAGAAAAATAACACCAACTCAAATAACCATAACCATTCATTTTAACTAAGATATGCAGATGAACATCTCTGAATAGATAACACTTGGAACCTTGAAGCAGATACTTGAAGCAGGCAAGCCCACACGAGCCACTTCTCTCAGCTAGCAACAAGCAACCAAGGCTTCAGTTTGCTTGGGTTCTTCACAAGTAGGCAAAAGAAGATTGGAGAGATGTTGAAGGCATGATCTGGCCTGAACATCATGGAAACATGGATCAGTCCTGGCTTGTATTAATGGTTCAGGCTGCTGCTGGGGTAAAGGGGTGGGGTACATTTTGGACCTCTTAATATACCAAATGAGCATCGTTTTAGCACTGCAGTCTACCTGTGTATTGTTGCTGACCACGTCCATTGGTTTATGGCCAACGTGTACCACCTTCTACGTACCATATCACAGTTGTCAAATAATCTCAAACTGTTCTCTTGAACATGACCTTTGAGCTGTGAGTTCACTGTACGCCAATGGCCTGTACAGTCAGGTGGTCCAAACCGGTATAGCTGTTTGATCTAATGACGTGTCCAGTGAGTGCATTTTCAGGTTTGCAGTCCTTACACTGGAGTATATAAAACAGATTTTCCATACAGAACCATAATAGTTTTCGGTCTGTTTATTAAGTGATTTTTCTGTGCATGCAAATGTGTCAAAATATTGGTCAAATCTGTTTTCCATTTGCAATTTTAATACTACACAGCATGCCAAACTGACCCTTAAACCCATGTTTTATCTTACTTTGAGAAAACATGTTCTGACTACTTTTCTTCTCTCTTTTGCAGGTGCCACTGGATCAGGTGAGAATGTGTTTTCTTGTCACATGTCTATGCTGAGAGCTCATTCTAGAATTAATGGCATAATGGCTATTGAAACAGGAAACCTTGGATAGAATTAGAGTTGATTGGGCATGCAATCACTGAGTGACATAACAGGTTGTTATTTTCCACCACACCGTTTTTTGTGGATAGAGCAGCTGCTTTGTGAGGCGAAATGAATTCGATCCTACAGGTGTAGTTTTGTTGGGTTTGATAGCTCCTATGGACAGCAGTGCAGGATTGGCCTCTCGATGGTGGGAGCTGCACTTACATCATCAAATAAGCTTTAGCCAGAGGTTTTCATACACAATGCTGGACTTCACTGATGAATCCTAATCACAAACAGTTTTGGTAATAATCGGCTTTAAAGGGACATTTCAAGGAGTAGTGTTGTAGACATCTCCGCATCAAGGCCAAAAACGAGTGGTCTCTGTCTCAACCTCATTTGGACTCGGTCTTCTCTCGGCTTTCGTGAAAGGTGGACCAGGTAATAATTGTCCAGACCGGTCTAAAGTACCATTTATTACCAAGTAAACATTTTTTTTCTATTTTTACTAAATATCAACAATATCCATTCACAATAACACAACAATACAAAACATACAAACAAAAGAAGTCGTATCTTCACATGCCTAAATAAAGTCTGCACTCCGCCTGGGAAAGACAAGTTACTTCTTTTCTGTTCACTGACTGGATACTTAATGAGATTTATTTTGAACAGTCTGACATTGTTTGCAAATGTGCATTCTAACCAACTTACTTTATTTAGTGCAGTATAGTTTATGTATATTTAGTTTAAGATAGTTTTGTAGGATTAGGCAGGTCGGAATGCTGTTATCTTTACATCAATGAATAAAAATGGATATAATGGATGTTGTTGACTCTATTTAGTTGACTTGTAGTCACTTGTGACGAAGTTTGTGAGAACAAACATCATCATCACCACCACTGTTATAGGCATGACATGATGAAGTGGGTGCGATGAGCCCTGAGAAAAGCCATGGTTGCGATAATAATCATTTTTATGTTAAACAACATGACTACATTGTTCAGTAATTTACATAAGCTATTAGAGACTTGTGTTTATGACTTATATATATATATTAATGATTTCCCTTACTATAGGTTATGGTAAATGTTTCAAGCCGGTTTTCCATATATATACATACATACACATGCACATATATATATATATATATATGTGTGTGTGTGTGTGTGTGTGTGTGAGAGAGAGAAACAAATAACTATTTTGTATGGGGAACAAAAAATACGAAAAATTGCATCTGGTCTCTGGATCTTATCTTTTGACTTTTCTACCTAAAGTCTTGGTTCCCCTGGTTAGTCTTGACTACAACACTACGAGTGAGAACCAATTGACTTGGTGGCTCAGTACACTTCTTATATAACTGTGTCAGAAAAAGATGACGTGACCACGTCTACAGTGCCACGTTGTTGCGCTAGATTTTCATAAGGGTACTTAAGTGCCAGGTAGAATATACATTTGTCATTGATGTGTCACCCTGATGGAGGATTTCTGCAAATGAGCTTTTTTTCCTACCTGCGTACCAGCATCAGCAGAGATAGATGGTGTGCATTTTAATGCCCGTGTTGATTAATACATTTATTTCATTTAAGAAGTTTATCAGGAGTTACTTTACGATCTGCTTGTGATGTCATCAACATATGCTGTGGGTAGATTTTTTTAAAGCCGCCATACTTTATTTACATTCAACAGAACTATAACGTAACAATACTTATGCCTTAGCTGTACTGAGCTAGCTGTTTTGGCATTGTGCTTAACTTCACATAGCTAACAAGCAATCGATAAAGTTTGCTTTATAACAGGTCACATTAACACAGGTTGCATTGCTTGTTTTCCATCACATTACAGAATATGGCATTACAGAGACTTTATTCATAAGACAATCTCGCTAAGTAGGTATAGTATAGTATCGTACTAGTATTAATACATTACTGTCTCACCAGATAAAGTATGCATTAATGCAAAAATAGAGCTAAATGGCCAAGCTGGCTAACAGGCTTAGCTATGCTTTCAATATGTTCTCTATTAAAATTTTGATACTTAGCTTCTGTGTATTTCTAGTATAACTAAAAACATATAAAATGGGTAACTTAGTTATTGTCCAAAAACAACCACCAAATATATTTACTGTTTTAACGTTATATTTGATATCATTTTTATTGTAACTATATACTTTGTATTATATAGTACTATATTATAAATTCAAATATGCACTCATATCCAGAACAATTTAGAACTGTTATGGTCTTGAACCCTGTCCTCAGTGCAGTATCTGAACTCCTACATGTCTAAGCTAAGTTAGGGCCATGTGCCTAAACGGTTGGAAAGCTGCTTTGAGACAATGCTCCATTGTAAAAAAAAATAAAATAATAATAAAAGCGTTTTAAAAATATATTTAACTTGCTTTCTCAACCAAAATCCGTCCAAGTATCTGATGAACACCTTTAACAATAACTCTTTTTGCCCTTGCTCTCTCAGGTCGTACCCATTTCTCCCATATCCACCACGTCAACTATGAGAACTTACTGTTCACTTACTTTAGCAACAGAAAATGAGAGGGAGAATAGCGCCAAGGCTGTGATTAGTAGTTAATACCACACGACCTCAAATGTTTGTACAAGACAGTTTTTTTTGTTTACAGACAAAAATAATCAAATAAGCCCTGATTTTAATACTAAATCCAATTTTAGGCTGGCCATACCTTCTGCCAAAAAGTAACAGTCTTACCACTAGAAGAACTAATTTATGTGGCCTGGTATACCTAGAAATATCGAGTACTGGTCATTTGAACATTGTGCCTTCTTGATAGTAGCGCCATACTGGATTTACCCAAGTTACTCAACATGTCT
Source organism: Parotocinclus haroldoi (assembly GCA_034779995.1). Lineage (NCBI taxonomy): Eukaryota > Metazoa > Chordata > Actinopteri > Siluriformes > Loricariidae > Parotocinclus > Parotocinclus haroldoi. The sequence continues at coordinate 12,454 of JAUZST010053653.1, read as the reverse complement.
GGTCGCTAAATGACAGTTCTTGCCCTTAACACACACATTGGTTATTGGCACTGGTTATGGAATGCATATTCTCATTTTTTTATGTGTACTCATGGTTCCAAAGGCATACATTACAAACACACTATACACCGAAAAGCACCTTAAGTGGTATTGAAGAAGTATGCTCCAAAATGTTTATGTAACACTTGTAAGTAAGGTTAGTTCTTGCACAGTGCAGGAAGATCCAATGGAAAAGGGAGCCAAAAAAAAAAAAAAATATATATATATAAAAAATATATATATATAAAAATATATATATATATATCACCATTTTTTGGTGAAAAAGCAGTGCTTTTATTACAAAATGATAGCCGTGAGAACACTTCTCAACCTCAGATTTCAATACAACCCAGACCATGACATTATCTTTTCACGTAAACAACAAAGGAAGCATGTGGCCCAGTGTTCTGAGTTTATTTACATTTTACATGGGATATAGCAGTCAGATTTGAATCTGACTGGAGGCAGATTTGATTATTATGTGTGCATGAGTGTGACTAAAATCAGGATCCAGATACAACACGCATGATGCAGACCCAAGTGCAATCTTTGTTTGAGTTACTCTCATTCAGCAAGTTATAACTAAATACGATAGGAACTTATTGATTCATTGTTGTAAACAGTTTATTCGTTTAGAACAGTAACGGTTATGTTAATACCACAAGTACAAGAGAAATGCAATATAGAATTACCAATCCCATTTAGCATCCAACTTCATCTCCTGTATGCACCTCTCAAACAGCAGTACTCTGATTTTCTCATCTTATTTAGCTTGGTGTTATTACATTTTTATGCTAAATATTTTTACTCTGCAAAACAATAGTATTATAAAGAACAACGCTGGCCGTTTAGGACCGGTTTTCCCCAACTTTGTTTTTCATCTTTGGCATAAGGAATGTGAACAATACAGGACAATGCTGTCTGAAAAGTGCTGTTTTCTGAGACACTGGTTTTCTCATTTGTGTGACGCACTCTTTTTGCCACACTGTTTCAGCACTTGTGTTTGTTTTCTCCAGATATTCCCGTCTCATTTTAATTAAAAACAATAAATAATTTCCAGTGCCGCTTCAAAAGAATGCATATAATTAACATTTTTCAGTTCCTCAGAGCCCTACTGTGTCGAGTTCTGAAAGCAAAGCAAACGCTAAACGGTGTGTACGTTCATGATTGCAATATGAATTTGCAACATTTCGAAGGTGCCCTTATCCAGAATGACTTATAGTTGAGCTGGGGTGGATTTCCCGAAAGTGCCGTCACCCTAAGAATATCAACTCCATCTTGTTAATTTGCAGGCATTTCCCAAAACGCTTTGTAATTACAGTTTGTGTTAACTTCATCGTCAATAACGTGCCTGCCGGCCCACTTTTAATCCTAGCGTGCTACTTAAATTGCGTCTGGGTCTGTGTTTCAACCAATAGCAACCAGATGGCAACAGTGTTCCATGAGCAACATGCATCATTTCATAGACAGCAAACATTTATCACTGAAAGATGTACGTGCAGTAACAAAATGCCATGTCATAATATGCAATATGAACGCTTGTATTGCTTACAGTTTTCTAATGCACACGTTCCTCTTGCAACATGGAGAAAGTTGGCTTTGTAAACAATCATATATTCATTTGTTCATTTTCATACAGCTAAGACCTAACTGGTAGCACAGGGAGCAAGGCAGAAACCAAGCCTGGATAGGACACCAATCCATTGCATGACACAAACTCACAGGACTTTTTAAAGACGTAACTGGCTTAATATATGTCTTAGGAATGTGGGAGGATACTGCAGTACCCGGAGAAAATCCACATGGAGAACATGCAAACCACACAGATGTAGTCTGGACCATGAACTGTGAGCTTAAGTGCCGAGTTCAGTCGAACCAAGTTTGAGTCTTGAAGAATAGAAAGTATAGAGACGTGTTTGCTTAGAACATTTAGAAATGACTGGTCTGTTTTTGCTTTGTAGGGTTTTAGATCGCCAACGCAGGCAGCTACAGAGAGCTAGTAAAGGAAATGCTATAGTTGGGTGACAGGAGAGAGCTTTTGTACAATGAAAATTATTTGCAGGAGTGTGCAGCCGGTAGAGCATGGCTGTGGTCTAAATTTGATTTAGCAAGATACTGGATCGTCCAGTACCTTAGCCAGCCTTAATCACTAAAAAAAAAGACTGGATTCTGTAGCGCAGAGCAGCTCCTGTACTGTACCTAAACAGGCTGCATGCTGTTCGTTTGTATGATGTACAGAAGTGCTGGAGAGAAAATGCAAAAATACTCAAAACACTGCATAAACTAATTTTCAGCTGCCTTCAGAAATTAAACTGAAACATATGAGGCAGATGTAACACATGCTTGAGGCAGTGCAGCACAGGGTGTGTTCATAGTCGTAGTGAAAATGTTTGTTGCAAAAAATAACTGCTGCATTTTAGTTCACTTAACGATCAAAGGGACATTCTTGATTTCGAACCAAAATATACTGCTGACAAAAATTATGGGATACCACAAAATGAAATGGGCCATGATGAAATATCCAGTAATTTTTGTGAGCAGTGTATGTAAACAAATGTCACACGAATAACGTGAGTTATACTGACTGGACAAGTTTTATGACATTTTGCGACCTTACTTCCACAACAACACTGCTGGGCTAAACGCGCTCATTCATACACGTGGAATTTCTTAATATGCTCTGGTATTTTTACCTACTTACAGAGTTGGAAACACAGTACCATATTTGTGTGCTAACGATTTTATCAGTTATACATGTTATATTAAATTTTATGACGCCACTCCCTGTCTTTGGTCCGTGCTACACTCACACATCAATCGAACGCCACCAGAGATCATTTGGAAGACCCACATATTCAATAACATAACAAATACCTGATTAAACAATGGATATGTCTAAGGCCACATGACCAGTCAACCATTATAACAGATGAGTGAATCTTAAAGATAAAGGACACATTGATGAAAATGGTTTTGATCATAGCCCAGGTAAGACCCGACTGGCGAGTCAGACACTCCGTCACCTCATTAATGAATTCCCCTGAACTCATTCCATCGTTTTCTATTATTTCCATGGAACGAGCTGCAAAATGAGATCAAACATTCCATTTGAATACATTTAGAGGTCATTTATTCGGAACGGCTCAGTCACAGTTAATCAAGCCAATATCCAGTCAGCAGCAGCCTGTGGTAGGAAATGGACAAAACTCCACAAGATGAACAATGTCGATGCATCTTTTATTATGACCAGTAATTGAACGCTGTATTAAAGTCAAAATGTATTCTGATGCAATACGAAGTATGAGAAATGTATTCGAACAATTCTGATTCTGAAACAAATGTTTCTGCGATTTCCATAGTAGAACTGGGAAATAATTTATGGTCAGTTCATAGTCAACCAAGTTTACAGTTGTACTATGAAATTTGACAGTAGAACCATGATGTGGCCACACTACAATCCCAAATTTACAGTAGAACTTACACTAAAGTTGACATTAAAACTGTCAAGCAATTCAAAGTTTAATATGAAATCTTATAGTACAGTGTTCTTTGGTTGAATGTGTAAACATACCTTGTGAGTAAAACTTATTCTGATTCTACAGGTCAAATAATGAATAAAATGTCTTTATAAATTCAGATCAAGGTATGGGATGTAGTACATAGTAAGTAAATATACTGCCCACAAAAATTAATTATCATTACATAAAATATCCTCAATTTTTATAGTATAGTTGCCATGATACCTTTATGAGAAATTGGTAGGTCCACAGTGGTGCGTACCAACTGAAAGGGGTCTAGTGAGGGATAAACCACAAACCAGTGACTAATTATTGGGTGATCAATGGCATAACTTTTGCTGTTTGGTCAGCAATACCTATCCTTTTTGTTATGAACTGACTGAAAAGTGACTGTAGTAAAAATCAAAGATATTTGTAACGCTGGTTACCAGTGAAATGCCACAACACACCTAGATGTGTATGGTCCTACGCGTTGTGTGCGTTTCTGTTAACCCGTCTACTGTCAAAAGCACCTACGGTAATCAGAACTGGATTAAACAGCAAAAACGTTGCCTGTTCCAACATTCCCATTATCTTCTTCGCCATATGGACACCGGGGTACAATGTGTGCATGGAGAGGTAATGGCACCAGGAGGCACAGGACAGTGAGTTTGATGCTCTGAACTGGGCTTTAATGAGTTTGTATTGGACATGCATTGCAGAAACGGCATATTCAAAAACCTCTTATTGACACTTTAGTCTCTTTCCACACTACAAAGGCAATATTGTAGGTTTTCATTTCAAAGTAAGAGTTATGTCAGTGTTCAGTACATAACACACTCCAGAGCTTCGTTGGCAAGTGCTTGCATTTTTCATTTTCTATTCAACTTTGCTTAAGGGCTTCATTCTAGGCGACGTGGAAAGACAAACAGAAGTGTCATTATCGGTTATCTGATTATTCAACTGGTCATGTAAACAGAAAACTGATTTCTTTAATCACTTTAAGGCCTAGATATCAGATTACGAAATCTGAGAAAGAAAGCTGTACTTTAGATTGGGTTGCAGATTTGTGCTAGAGTTGGCAAGACTCAACAGGTTTGCTCAAAATCTGATGATCCATGTTATCCTAGCATGCTTTCAGAATATATAGAGCATCTTGTAAAGTTTCTAAAGCCCTGGTTTTCTGTTTTCAGGTGCTCCTGTTCTCGATGTGGTTTAGGTCAGACGTTACCATATTCGTATATTCTTTTTAGGCTACTGTGATGTAAATACTGTTTAAATGATCTTTTTTTTTTTACAAGGAAACTGCATGCAAACGATACACATGCATCTGAAACCTAACCTGTCACTTACATGCTAAAGCTTTTGTAATTTATCATTTATCACAAGAATTAGAAATAGAAAATCCTGCATTATACAGTTACGACCCTCTGTATTGGAAAGCTGTGACACTTAAGAGGATGCTATGATGGACATGATACTTTTGTTTGACGGAAGCCAGAGTTTCATTGATAGACAGAAGTACAAACGGCATGAAAGATCAGCTGGATAAAATGCGAACCAGTTTATGTAGTTATAGGTTAGAGAGAAAATACAGGTAGTGGGAGACAAACAAATGAGTCCTATTACAATAAAACAGGCACACCCACTTATGGGAACCATTTGTAGCTTGTTACAAATAAGCAGTGGAAAGACGCACACAGACATGAGTAATTTACACAGCAAAGGCCTCTGACCACATCATCCTCATAAACAGCCTATAATCCCTAACTAGAGCTGGATCCGAATTTTCTGGTAAGCTGGTATTTGTTTGAGTAGGCATTCACTTTAATTATTTTATTCTGATATTTGTTTTTTTTTCTCCTAACCGCCATTATGTTTATTAGCCGCTGTATTACCACTTTGTACCTAGAGGTGGCGCTGCTACATTGACTTAATGTAACACAGTAGAACAGTTATGGAGTTGTTCACGTTTTCATACTGTGGAGCAGACAGTTATTTTTTTGTTAAGATAACTTGACCTAGCTAATTAAATAAACTGTTCTTGCTTGGCTTTTTTTAAATTTACATTTACATTTACATTTCCAGCATTTAGCAGACGCCCTTATCCAGAGCGACTTACAATTAATACAGTCTAACATTTTAAGCAATTGTGGGTTAAGGGTCTTGCTCAAGGACCAAACTGTGGCAGCTTGGCAGAGGTGGGATTTGAACCCTTATATACCAATATATTACAAACATGATTCATAAAATAACAAAAAACATAGCGGTCGTGCAATGAGTCATACATTCGGCTACATTAGGCATGTCTTTCGAATAAAATGGTCGAAAACAAAAGACTTTATTTATTACATAGACACTAGATCCAAGGACGACACTTTATACAGGTTTTAACCAAGTAGTTAAACACTAGATTCTATACTTAATAATACATACTTGATACATCTGGTCGCTACCAGGGTAGCAAGCACTAATGTCATTGACTTTTTGTAGCTTTGTTTAAAATAAAAAAACAACAACCAAAATAACAAAAAAAACAAGGCTTCAAATATTTGCTACCAATCAGTGACAAGCTCAAAAAAGGGTATTCAGTCCAGCACTAGAGCTAACAAGCAAGCGAGCACATGGTTGCTGAGGTAGTAAACATCAGAGTGAATAATGTACTTCCACTCGTTAACTCCCATCTCTGCTCGTGGATCCTGGGCGCTGAATGGCTGTTGAGGTGACCAGCTGTTCACAGCTGCAACATCCAGTTAAAAGCCAAGTCTTAATTTCTATTATCATGTTCATTCAGTTTTTATGCGCTTAATCTCGGTAAAGCCGAGTGCACGCCGGTGGTACAGGGCTCAAGGCAGGAATAGCCATAGACATGGAGCTAATCCATCACAGGCGCAGGCTTCGGGGTGTGTTTTAGGTCATTATTTTGCTGCTATATTATTCTTTCTTAACAAAGGCCAGAGCTAGCATTATCACTAGTCTCAGATTTGTGCCCTCTTGGTGTTATAGCAGCATTGTTTTAATTACTTACAGATGAAAACACCATTTCAATCTCTGATTAGCAGAACAGCATGTATTAATGCTACATCTTTTAATTTCTTTGCCACACATTAACTTAATGTCATGTATATCAGGTTTCAGGCACTATCCTCTCTTATCTCAACTCTGATTTGTTCCTAATGTGACACAGCGCTTTGGGCTTCTTTATTTTTTTTATTTCTTTTTTTTTTTAGTAAATTTGGTCAAATATCTTTCCCTAAGGTGACGTAATTCTATCTCATGCAGAAAACATCTCAGACGAAGCATAAATTAAGATCACAGATTTCCACGTTAGGATTTGTTCCATTATAAAAACATTGAGGACACAGTTTAACACTGCTCAAAAACAAAAATGTGTAGACACACACAGTGCAGTCGAACCCCACTAGCCATATGTACTATTTTAACAGAAACTGCTTTCGGCTGGGGGTGCATTTAAAAAAAAAATGATTCAAAAAAATTTAATGTTGAAACATTTCTATGGTTAAATCCATACCATATGCACACACTTCTAGTAGAATTTGATTTTTTTAAAAATCTAATTCACACATTGCCATTCGTAACAGCGGGAGTTGACAGAAGTGGCACCTGTCGTGGTCTTCCATTCACAGTTTAGCCATTTCCTTTTGACCACCGGCATCAACAAGGCATTTTTTTGCACAGAGGACTGCTGGATATTTTCCCTTTTTAGGCCATTCTTTGTGCACCTTAGAGACTTTGTTCATGAAAGTCCAAGGAGATCAGAAGACGACCGGCCTCTCTAGCACCAAGAACTGTATTTTTTCAGTAAGGACACTCACAAAGCCTGAGTCTGTTGTCTCAGGAGTTTGAATTCTTTTAAAAGAAACATTTGGTGTGAATCAAATCCTTTAGTCATATACCAGAGTATGAGCTCGCCATGTATCAAAGCGTTTGGCATACTGAACCGCTTTACATGTAATAGTCTATAATTCAAACAAGCTTGTGGTCTGTGATTGAATACTGTAATTTGCAAACAATGCGTCTCTCTGGAGTGGAGGATCCGTGAAAACTACTTGCCTTTGTTCTACTTGTTTTCTTTAAGCCCCTGTCAGGCCTGGATAATGTATGTCTGTAATTGTAGAATAAATACAACAATAAATCCATTAGGTATCATGGTAGTCTACTAGCTAATAGCTTATTTAATGCAATATTATAACAAAACCAATTACATTCAAACACTGTTATACAAACGCCAAGCATCTGGATTTTAATACCATACCCTCTACCTGAACCAGTCACCAATTATGACTAAAGCAGATATGGAAGCTCACAGAATTAGATTGTTTTGTGTTTTTTAGATTAGTTTTATTTTATTTGTATTTATTTATTTATTCATTTATTGTTTTACCTCTGACTGCACCCTTCAGTTTTGTTTTTGCTGTACATTAGGAAGTTATAGCTATTCATTTTATACCGTAGCATTTAGCTAGAGTCATTTAGCACGTTGAAATGCAATCAAGCAAGCAGGTTTGTGAAAACAAGCCCAAACGAAGCATTTTGGTTCTAGAAAAAAGTTCCTGGTATTACGATGGGGATGTGTTCCAACAAGTCCAGTACGTGTTGAATTTATCATAAGCCAAGGAGTTTAAACATGCTTAAAACACTTAAACTCACACAGTCAACTACAGCTGGGAAAAAATGCAATGAAATCGTAATTTGGAATGTTTTTTGTGTGTTGAATAGCTCATATAAGTTCCTGAATAAAGTATTTACATTGAAAAACAGAATAGTTGTTGTCATGACCACACGCCCCTTAAAAAATGCAACTGTTGCCAATATTTGTAAGTGACTTTGCCGAAAAATAAGCGTGAGGTCCCTGCTTTTGAAGAAGCTAAGCCCAAACTACAGACACCAGGCAGTCGGAAGTTTTGAACATGCATGAACCAAAAAGGGATTTCCCCATTGGAAATAAAAAGCAATCCTGTTATTTAGATATTTATTCACATATCCATTGCCAGAAGTTAGATATAATCTTATAATGGGGTTTGACCAGTTACCAGATTTACTTTAACTATTTTCACAGTAACATCGGCCCTTGCCAGGTCTGTAAAGGACTGGTGTACCATCTGATGCACACTTACACCTGTGTTCTTCAGGAAAGCCCTCGAACCCATGTGACTGTGACCAAGAAATGGATATTTAAATATTTACTTTTGTAGTGGATGTAGTGGACTAATAATGAAAATGCTTGCTTGGATACTGCAGCAGGATGACGAGCCAAAGCACACCTCAAAGCCTTACAAGGACTACTTGAAGACCAAAGTGGATCAATGAGTGCTAAATGACATGGACATTTCACCACAGTGACCTGATCTAATCCCCATCAAGGATTTATGGGACACTTGATCGTCAAATCATCAAATCAGCCCCAGCCTTGGAATTTACCTGAATACTGTTTTAAGGAATATTGTACAATCACGCTAGGATAACATGGTCAAGTTTTGCACAGACCTGTGGCATCCATACCAGCTCGAGTGCATGTTCTCGTTATCGATTACATAATTTGAAATGAAAACGTTGCAGTAAATTTGAGAAGAAGAGGCATTTTCACCAAGACTTCAGACTTTTGGTCCTCATTCTAAAATTAGCAGACACCCTTATCCATAGCTACTCACAAAGAATACAAAATCTCACAAAGTCTCACAAAATAGAATCCAAGCAATTAAGCCTGCAGTACCTTGTCCAAATGCCAAACAGTGACACCTTTGGCAAAGCCAGGAACCCTCAGCCATCTGTTTAATAGTCCAGTACTTTAACTGCGATATGACCACAGCACTTTTCTTGCCTTTTGCGAAAACTGGTTTCACAATATTCCAAATCATGTGCTTATCATTGAGCAGCCTTATAAATCATACAGTCCTTTTTCTTCTATTATCTTCTATTTTCCTATATTAAGATTCCAATTTAGTCACACACACAGTGTGTTAGACTTTTAAATGTATTTTACCACTGAAAATAGCAATAAAATATGATTGGGGGACTATGTGTTCAATGCCGAGTCAATAAGAAAACAATATTACAGCTGCAGTATGTAACCTTTGGGCATTTGTGAGTTTGTAAACAGCAATGTTATTAAGCAGCTTGAGAAATAAAACTTTGGAGTAGTGTATGTAGCACTATAGGTATGCTGTCAATCCACATTGATTAAATCCTGCTGAAAAGCACATACTTTTAATAGCTGCACATAGTTTATAGGTGCATGTTGTAGCGGTTGCGTACATGTTGCTATGGACAATTGTCAACCCTTACGTAGTCTGTCCATGAATAGAAAGTGTCAGCATAGGACCCCCACTGACCACATATTGTTGAATATGAACTTTTCTCAGCACAGCAGTGACACTGATATTGTAGCCACATGGCAATATATCTTGTGCCACTATGAGTGCATGAGGTGCAGCGGATCAAGTGTGTATTTAAACATTGTAAACTTACTGGTCTCACAATTAGATCCCCGCCCTGATGGTATGGATTTGCAGTATTGCAGATAGAAATTGTAGGTGATTTTATTCAGAAATGTGTTTTTTTTGAATGACTGATATGTTGCACCTTTTTCAGTTTACAGAGAAGGGGTATACAGCTATGGGCCGCCCCCGTAGTAAAAATCATAAATCCCATTGGTCAGATGTCTTGTCATTTTGTTAATAGATTCACATTAGAACCCTTCAAACCCTTCAGAAGACATTTACATTTCTGTCATTTAGCAAATTCCCTTATCCAGAGTGACTTACAATTAACACAGGCTTACAATCCAAGCAATTGTGGGTTAAGGGCCTTGCTCAGGGACCCAACTATGGCACCTTAACCTCTAGGTCACCACAGTCCCAAAATAGCATCAGAAGGTGCACACGCATGCCATTCTAATGGCTGCAGCTAGATTCGCTGAATCAAAATGGAATTGAAATGTAAATGATGATGAAATAATGGTTATAATACAAAGCTGTTACGGTCCCTGTTTACAGCTTTACATCATTTGCCTTACCATATGGGACTGTGGTAGCCTAGTGGATCAGCGACTGGACTACGGACCAGAAGGTTCGGACCCCATGTCTTCCAAGCTGCCACTGTTGGGTTTTTGAACAAAACCCTTAACCTACAAATGATTGGACTGTAAGACTGTATCAATTAAGTCGTGGTAAGTCGCTCTGGATAAGAGCGTCTACTGAATGCTGTAAATGGAACTCATTTAAGTAAAGAGTAAAAAGAGAACAATTCAGAAAGCTAGGCTAGGAGAACATGTGACCAGACTTTATTTGATTGCTACGTAGTTGCTAGTTTGTCGTTACTAAACAGTTCTGGCTGTATGGTTCCTGAGTTGGGAGTGTTGTTTTGTTGCTTGCAGAATTGTTTAAATTAACTGGAACTGCCTTCCACTGTCATTTACCACAAAACTTGAATGGCAATGCGTTCAGAGTTTAGAACTATTTTACTATGCATAGAAGATATTGTGTAATTTGAGTGGTGTGCGGCGTTTAGTATTCCAATGCTTGGTGCTTGGATTTCAGTCCAAAAACTTCAATCTTGATCTACCACATGGCATCAGACATTGGCATTTCAAACAAGACACAGTCTGGCACTTTTTCAAAAGAAGATTCTTTCTTGCAACCCTGCCATACTGGCCAGCTTTGTGGTAAAACCTGGGGGACTGCTGTTTCATGCACAGACTGACCAGTCACAGTCTTACACCAGTCTTACAAAGACTTGTAAGTCCTTCAAAAATGCAGCCTGCCTCATGGTAGCTTCCCTGATCAATATCCTCCCTTTTCAGCCATCCAGGTTAAAGGGGTATCCAAATTTAGGCAAGGTCTTGCTGATGCCATAACCTTTTTCACTTCTTAATAAAGCTCTGGATCGTACTCCAAGGGATAGCTAAAGCCTCGGAAATCTTTTTTGTATCCTTCTTCTAACTTTTGGCTTTCCGCAGATTTATTCCAGAGCCCTTTTGAAAGTGCCTTTGCCTCCATGGTGAATTTTTTTCTAGTTGCCATGCACTGCTAGCAGTGGAATCCTCAGAGAACGGCCACTTTTTGGTTCTGGAGTAATGAAAAACACTACAATTGATGTGAGGTGAAGGCCAGTTAGCTTGCTTTAGTCAGGGAAAATGATTGGGTGTGCTTGAGCATATTTATAATGTTTACTAAATGGACTGATCGCTTATACAAACCATTTTTTCTTCAAATGAAATTTTAATAATTGATCAGTTCCTGATGCTATTTACAGTATGGCAGTGTCAGAGTGTGTTGTGACAATAGGTAAGGATTTCTTCTATAGGCACTGTAAGTGTAGAACCTTGTTTTTGATTGGACTCTATTGACTGAGCCAGACACTGAACAAAACCTGAGCAAACAAGGTATGCAATGATCGAAATGACTACCTGAACGAATTGTTAAGAAATGCAGTGACATTTTGTAATTACAGAAGTATTATTGCTCAAACAGCAATTACACACTCTACTGGTTGTTTATTAGAAACACCTTCCAGTATAAGTGTCATACCCTTACCCTATTGGTTCAGGCTTTTCATAACCGATTGTAGCCCATTTGTTGAGTATGCACCAATTAAAACTCACACTGAATAGTTACTGTGAATTCTGTAAAAATCAAGAGGTCAAATGTATTTATATAGCACTTGTCCCAAAGCAGCTTACCTAGGCCCGAAGTTCTAAATGAGCAAGACTAGGTGGCAACAGTGGCAAGGAAAAACTCCCCCTGCAAGAAAATATAATATGTAGAAAAAAAATTACAATATACAATGTAACATTTTTTTACATATTATTTTTGTTGATTTTGTGTGTGTGTGTGTGTGTGTGTGTGTGTGTGTGTATATATATATATATATATATATATATATATATATATATATAT